>JACJUY010010028.1:0-16119 GCA_014220935.1 Platorchestia sp. MABIK | reverse complement strand
GCACACTAACTGCAGATCGCGGCACACTAACTGCAGATCGCGGCACACGAACTGCAGATCACGGCACACTAACTGCAGATCGCGGCACACGAACTGCAGATCGCGGCACACTAACTGCAGATCACGGCACACGAACTGCAGATCACGGCACACGAACTGCAGATCACAGCACACGAACTGCAGATCACGGCACACGAACTGCACATTAAGACACATGAAATTCAGTTCCGTATAATTCCCCTGGCTTTTCGAACAACATTATTTATCACATATTCAAAGTTACTGCTATTTTTTGTCCGCGAATATCTTCATGGAGTTGATGTCATCCAAATTTATGCCACAGTTGCATCAAATTTGTGCCACAGGCTCATCAAATTTGTGCCACAGTTTCATCAAATTTGTGCCACAGTTTCATCAAATTTGTGCCACAGTTTTATCAAATTTGTGCCACAGTTTCATCAAATTTGTGCCACAGGTTCATCAAATTTATGCCACAGGCTCATCATATTTGTGCCACAGGTTCATCAAATTTGTGCCACAAGCTCATCAAATTTGTGCCACAGGCTCATCAAATTTGTGCCCCAGGTTCATCAAATTTGTGCCCCAGGTTCATCAAATTTGTGCCCCAGGTTCATCAAATTTGTGCCCCAGGTTCATCAAATTTGTGCCCCAGGTTCATCAAATTTGTGCCCCAGGTTTATCAAATTTGTGCCCCAGGTTTATCAAATTTGCGCCCCAGGTTTATCAAATTTGTGCCCCAGGTTAATCAAATTTGTGCCCCAGGTTAATCAAATTTGTGCCACAGGTTCATCAAATTTGTGCCACATGTTCATCGTCGTTCACCGTGTTCTCGGTAATAAAAGAAGTCCGCGGATCACTGTGGCAAAGTGAAATAAACTATTTATGAACATGGAATCTTATCATGCTCTAAACTCGTTTTCTCTGATCGGAACGAGGAGTTGAATCTGAACTTTAGCAATTTTTAAATTTATTATAAAATTCCTAATAAGCATGACATGCAATTCTGATATACGCTACAATGAAGGCATATCACTAGAGGGGGGATGGGCGATGGGGGAACTAACAGGGAATATTTGTGATGCTCAGCCCCATGTCTAACTACAGCCCCTAATTACCCTAAATCAACGCAAAATTCCCCTAGATTACAGTTTATTGTACTATAATAGCGGGAAATTTTCGACAACTCAACGAGCGTTAAACTAGTACGTCTCGGTGGTTGAATGGGACCATACCATTGTAATCTGTCTTTAACATTGACAATAATTTGTGACACTGGTGAGTAAAGACACTTGTAAAAAGGATAATTGCTTCAAATTTTTGCACACATGGAATATTCCGAGAACATTCTACAATCCATGGACTGCAAAGTAACTTCCATTATGAATTTAAAAATTGCCACTCGGAAAAACGGGGGATTTGGGGACTGGCTATTTAAATTGAAGCAACCATATTTGCGGTGTACATCACCTCGAACTTCACGGTACTTCCAGACATTGAATACGAATAAAAAATTGAACATCGTGAGCTGACGCATTGACCTGATGACGCCAGCATGCGGCAAACTACACACTATCACCTAGACCTAGAGGGTAAGGCAGAGCTGGAGGGCGAGGGAGAGGGGATGCCTATATGACTACAGTAACTGATGAGTTCAAAAGTCTCCTAACATTACGAGAGCTGCTATATTTAATTGTTAAAGCTACATCAAACTCAGCACGAAATCTAGCACCGACAAAGCAACTTGGTAACTGCGTTAGCCCCGGCGATCTGCAAGTCAAGATGCCTAAAAACATAAGCTTTTGAATTTTTGCAAGTTTCCGCTTTTGCTGCCTAAATTATTTTGTCGACTTTGGTAGGTTCCATCCAAAGGTACAAAAGGTCGTTTGTTGTTCATAGGACAAAAATGGAATTAACGTATGTTCTTTGGAATAAAAGAGATGCTCTATGCCTTCTGTTGAAGTAGAGTAACATGTATCGGGGCTTCAATTTTTTTTGCTATGGTGACACGATGGCATTGAAACTTAGATAACGCATGCACATAAAATTCGTTTTTGTTGTGGTTCATGAGCAGCTACTTTTGGTACTTACTATGAAAGAAACAACAGCATTCCATTAAGTCATTCATGTTTTAAAATTAAAAATTGAATTATCAATGATCAAATTTTCTGAATAAAAGTTTGATGTCTCCACAATGGATTTCAGTTCTTACTGGCTATTGACCGTCGAACAAAATCTAGATTTGTCAGACAATTGAAATCAAGACAGAAAACAAAACACAAATTTCACAAAAAACTGCTGCTCAGCGCTGATAGAAAATTTTCATCAGAAGCAAAATATTGTCTGTGTCAAATCATTACACAACATTTATCAACCTAAAATATTTTTTATACCATACAATACGTTTCATGAAATTTTGAATTTGTACTAAATTTATCCGACAGTTTTTGCTTGGAGTTTGCCAACGAGGCAGAGTTTGCGCCCATCGTGTCTTCAAGCCTCAATCATCACGCAATCCTAACTAAATGCTCAATTTGAACTCCACACATTCTGTGAAAAGTTGAAATGCTTCAATGATCCTGTAAATACTTTGTATTCATTTTTCTTTGCAATAAAATCTACGTAAGAACGCACACTGCGTCGCCGCAATTTTCTGTGTCCTCTTTTGCAACTACGAAAAGAAACTAACTATACTCCGAAGCTTACAAAAATACTTCACCTACTACTCATCATGTATTTACAATAGCATAAATATTTTAGGCTCGAAAGACGCAGACCATTTTCTCGAGACATAAAACATTATAGGAAGCTTTTGGTTGAGAAGTCAAAACTTAGCTAAGCGGCCTCGGGCACAACCGATTATAACAGTTCTAACGGTCGCCACAGCTGTCGCGCCCTGCTAGATACCAACCTTAAAGCCAGCTCATGTGTGAAGGATGGGGAGGAAGAACCATTTAGAAACATTCCCATGTACTTACAGCAATATAGAATTGTGCCCGATGAAACTCCTCACTCTCCTCTCCTTCCACCTGAAAGATCTATCCTACATCCCTAAGTAGTTTCAGGAGCGGTAGAATGCAAAAGAGCTTATGAGCTCTTCCATTAACCTATGAATAAAGAACCTTATTAATAATTGTCGAGCAAATGGGCTTAATTATCATAAAGAGCTGGGTATTTAACGGCCGAGCAATATTAACTGCTAGGTGGGTGGGATAAGTTGGGTTATTTTATCTATCGGAAATTTGAGTAGGTTAAATTTGGGTTCACCTTCGGAGAGAGTCGATTTTTGGGCACAGAGTGGGTTTTTCTGCCAGAAACATGCAAAATTTACGTATGATTTCATCCTATGTTACTCGGAGCACTTATTTAAAATGAATAATTATTACTAATGTAATGATATTCATTGCAGGAGCACACAAAGTGACATGGAACCTGTTCTCGGCCGAAGTTAGGTGTTGAAGGGTTTTTCAAGTTGTTGCTACCACCAAAAGTTATTCAACGCCGACATCAACGATCCTAACTTCGTAATAGGGATTTTGTCCAGAAATTGGGGCACACAGCTACCGTTGGTCACATTTAAAAAAAAAAATTTTCCAAGCACTTCTTATGGAGAGTCACGGTATATGCACACTGTTTGTGAGTTCTTGAAATTTAACGCAATAGAAGACTCAATTAAAGATTTTTGCTATTCGTACGTGAACTTGCCGAGTTGGTAGCCTCAATTTAAAATACCGAGCCAGCTTACCAACAAAGTTGCGGTGGGCACAGGAAGCACACTGAGGTAGGCGGCATCCCCATTTGAAAGTAGGTAACACGTACAGAACCCATACATGTATATTACTGTAATCCTTACATGCTAGGAGAAGCTCATGATCAGCCTATAGGTCACAACAATATTGTTTTATAATTAACAACGACTTCAGAGTCGTCAAAACCGGCCGCATAAAGCGGCAAGAAACTTAGATTTTGAAGTATTGAGCAACGCTGAATTAGCGAATCGTAGCCTATGTACACTGGGAGTTGATATTGATGGGAACTGGTAGGGGAAGGATGCGAGTTACGCTTGAAACTTGAGGGGATGTTTATTACATTTACTACCATGTAGAACTGATGCAAATTACGTTCTAGAGACCACGCAGAAAAGTAATGAGTTACGTTTGAGACGACGTGTATAGAATATGAGTAACCTTTAAGACGATATGAAATGAATGGGGAATTACGTCCTGGGTGTTACACAAGTCTTGAATTGGGGTTCATTAAATAGAATTGCACTATTCCTTCCAGCAAAAGATCGTCAGAGCCAAAGAAATTACTTTAATGAGACAATTAGTCTCAACTCGGTGGAGCAATGCTGCTCACAGTAGACACAGTTATACGTGTTCTGATAACACAAAAGCTTCCTAGACTGATTTAGGTTGACGATGGGGGAAGAATTATTTGATACATTTACACGCAAGCGTTATTGTGTGGATAGATGATCTATGCGAAACCTGCATGCTCTTCTCGCTTGAATAACGTCATCTCAAAAGCTTGAATCAATCGAGGTACGCTTCGTCCTCAATAGCGTACACCGTCAGAGCGTAGATTATTACTCGAGGAAATGCATGACATGCATTTAACTACGTGCAAAATCAGCCAAAATTGCCCTGTTGTATGAAACTTGAAAGTGGAAGCTTGTACTTTTAGTAATGATTTCCGTTCAGTGTGAGAGCCCTCATGGTGACCTGTGGCGCAAGATTAGATTAGAGTGTGAGTGAGTTTAAGCCTCCCTAACCGCAGCGGAGATGTTATATGAGGTAAAGGAGGAAGGTGCCTAGTGTAGAATTAAGGGAACGGTAAATCTATGTACGAGGTGTGTCTCCACACCCTGAGCATAGAAACAGCAAAATCGAATGATATCAATAAAGATAAACGTGGGTAAAGAAAGTAGTAGGGGCTGAAAAAAATGAAAAAAGACGAGCAAAGAACTGAAAAAAAGAAGAGCAAAGTTTTAAAAAAAGAAGAGTAAAAAATTGAAAAAAATTTCCGTAACAAATCAAAAAACTTCAGTAATTGCGACAAAAAAATTTCCAGAATGTTTAACTCGGAACCTCACATCATTCCCGGGAAGCCTGAAACGAGAGTGACCCTGAAACTGAAAGCGCTTACTCGGTGCTTTACTTGTTGATAAATGTATGTTTGACGTGAGTGAAGCACAGTAGAGTGCACAGGAAGCACTGCGGAACATTACGCAGTGTATGTAGTACACCACAGATACTGTTCGATCAGTACAGTAATAAGTGCAAGCCACGATTAGCGCTGTACATATTATGCTCGAGTGCACAGGCTGGGCCGCGCAAATTCTGCTTCCAGCGATTTACAAAAAATTACGGGAGAAGATTTAACGTAATCTTTCCATGACCAGTCAATGCTGCAGCCATGAACTTTATTGTTCGAGACCTCCTCATTGCGTTGAAGAAAGAATATTTCAAGAAATCGCTAAGTTAGGACTCGAGACTGCCGTATTTTACGAGAGCAGAAACCGCTATGTTTTTGGAGCAGGAATAAAACACGATGGTTGAAAATGAGCACCGCTGAAATTTGATCCCAGAAAAATGCCTGTGGCTCCCATGCACCCAAATTCATCGGGATGGCTTTCTCCTAAAGAATGCGACAACATTAGTTTTTGATACAGTCACGCCTGTGCTGGGCCGTGCACTAAAAACTTAGGCGTCAATCATTAAATGTATGATAGTTGAAATGACCTAGTTCGAATGTGATCATTTACGGAATTCAAATTCTTTAGACACAGGTTTTGATGAAAGTGCAGTGACAAATGATTTCGATAGTTACGAGTTTGGCAAGGCTTCTAATGATTCTAGTCATGTTTAATTCCATTCGGTATTTTTAAGTCTGTTCGAAAATCAGTGGAATAAATAAAGTACAACAGGAACATGAACAGTGATATTAGTAGCACGGAATTAATAATTTCCATTAATAATTCTGCAAGGAACAAATTAGAGCGTGCTTTGCTTAGGCACATCCTGTTAACATGTTGACTACGTATTGGGACGTACAGTACTTGTACCATTAGGCAAAATGCTCATTCTCACAACTGAGTAAATGAATAGGATTCCAATTATTATACGCCCCTTTTTAAAATAAATTTCATCTTCCGAAGTCAAATATAATCGTGATGTTACATTTTGCTTACTTCGTAAAAAAGAGGGAAGTATGTTTGAGCTGTAAAATGGATTTTCCAATTCTACTCCTTACAACCCAACCAAACCAGCCGTAGCAATCACGCAAACGTAGCGAATGTGTAAACCAGCGATTCCCAGGACACACAAAATGGTAAGGCTACAAACAACATGGAAAGGCTCAAAATAGGACACTGGAAGAATGTATGGCTTACCAATCTAGAGGAACGTATTGATAAAGATACAAAGGTACGAGATATGTAAAACACACGCCAATAGTATACGACCTATAGAACACATACGTCAGGTATTCTAAAGATAGGTACGAATAGAATGAAAAAACACTCATTTTACCTGTTTAACAAATATGTTAATCCTACGGTTTAACGTACATATATTCGAAGTATAGATTCAGAAAGAAACAATTGCAGTGCTTTAAAGAGTACGATGGCGTATTTATTTGAGGAGTGCAAAATCTCATTGACCCCTTTTGTGCCACTCCAAGACGTCAAATGTGGGTAATCATGAACAATATTGTCGAGTATTGTGAAGGACTTAGCTAGAATTTTTCAACACCACAGAGTATTAGTGAAGAAAGGTTTTTAATGATATATCCCAATTTTTTGTTTCATTCTAGTTCATCGAAATAAAATCCCCTGATTTCTTTGCACAATAAACGGCACACTGGACATAGGAATAAGGTCGTCATCTTGGTTTCGTTTGAACAAAAATGACGTGAAAATAACACTGTACTCCTCCACACTTTGCGCGACCTAGAGCCGTACTTCAGGCAACATCTTTGATTTTTAAATGCCACGGTCCATTTTTTTTCTTTAATTGCTTTCAATCAAGGGCAATATTCTTTCCTCTGAGAGCCAAACTTTGTGATAACGAACGTATTTCAGAAGAATTTATTATCACTCATTTACTGTCATTCATTCATGGTAATCAATCGTTTAACCCGTCAGTTAAGTAATCCAATTGTGCAAATCTTAGTTATTGAGTTGGCGTTTCTCTCTCGTGAACATTTGGCATGTGCAACACTATGATTTTTCAACGATAATTTGTTCACGAATACTAATGAATTCATAAGATAGAGAGCTAATTCAAATAAAAATGCTCAGACATCCAAATAATGTAAACTTTAACATGAATTAGAGTGCAAATAGTACATAAATGAATGAGGCATCTTCAAAAGTACAACCAACCTCGCAAAATTTGTGATGTTCAGTAAATTATTGTAATTTTACTATATGCTAATCCTTGATATTACATTCCGACTTTATGTGTGTTAGACGTGCATCTAAAAAAGTATGATATTATACGCACATTTTATATTTCACACACAAATACACTAGAAGATGGCTTGAAAACACAAACTCAAATACATAAGCTCACGCCAAAAGAACTCGAAGTGTGTGAATGCAAAATGAAGGTAAATGCTTCCATATTTTGGCACGAAGGCAAGTCTCAAATTTTACGTTCTCATTTGCTTGTTCTGGAAAATTAGAAAAATCGAAATCATTGGCATGAACAAAAAAATTGTATTTTTACCACAATTTAAACATGACTGAAGTGAATATTTGTGACGACAAATTTAGATATGACTCATAAAGTCTAAATATAATTAGAGAAGACACTACGATTGAGAAAACTATCAAAAGATGTCCGATGATTTCCTCTTTCACCAGACTATGGCAAACTGCTCGGCCATACTTACATGAGGCGGTGGGTTATAAATTAGAGTCTTTGGTGACATGTTGGTCATATTCGGGGACAAACCTGTCATGTTTTGGAACATTTGATTCGCTTGAAACATGTTTTTTATCGTTTTAGAAGTTTTTCATGCTGTACAGGTATGTCGCTTTTATCGGCATACTTCTCATAATTAACTTGGTTCACAGCTCAGCCGACATACTCGACATAATTACCGTGTCTGATCACATGTTTCATACATTATTTGAAATGATTGACGATATGTTTAGTTCGTTTAACACGCTTGCCTATTAAATCAAAGACTAATTTAAATTCGGATGACAAATTTTGAGACTTGAAATTTTAAATAAAATATCCGACCTATTCGTCGCAACTTTGAATTTAGATAAAATAGACAGGAAACACAACTTCTCCAAATAATTTTAAGTCCACAAGTAAGTTTTCAAAATAGTTTCGTAATTACGATCCCCAAATAAAATTTTATTTTCTAAATTCAGAAAAAATTTCCTCTTCTCCCCGCAGGGGGAGAGGTGTTCTCCCTTGCGTTGGGCGGGGGGGAGGAGGGCGGGGGAGGGGGTTGGGGAAGGAACCTCGGGGGAAGGGGAGGGGGATTGGGAGCACTCCGAGGTTCAGACGAGGGGTTGGTGGGGAGGGTTGGGGTTGTGTAGATAGCGTTGGAATCCCCGTCTGCTGAGAAGGCCGCAGGTGTTGAGTATTCGGGGAAATCTTCTGAATTTTCTTCCCCAGCTGGTTCCCCTGTGGCAGACGAGTATTTTGGGGGAGGAAAGTTGGAAGAGTACGATGAAACATTCGTCGACTGGGGAATGAAATTGGGCTGAGTGGAGAAATTCCCGCAGAAGCTTTGGGGATTGTAGGATGGGGATGAAAAACTGGAGGGAGGCTTAATGAAGTACAGCCCCACGGTAGGGGAGTCGTTGCTGCTGAGGGTTGAGGAATCCGTGCTTTTGGTGCTCATGGTGCTGCTGCTGTGCCTGTTGTTGCTGCTGTTGCTGTTGTTGCTGTGCCTGTTGTTGCTGCTGTTTGTGTTCCTGTTCACCGCGCTGCGGCTGCTACTTTTGCCAATAGTATGAGACGGATGATAATGACTGCGATTGTTGCCGATATTGTTGCTGGCGTCCTTGAAGGTGTCGATGATATTGTCACTGCTCTTATTGTACTTGCTGGTGAAGGGAGTGATGGTGTTAGTGGCGTTGTTGTAAGCCACAATACTGTTGATGCTCTTGCTGTTATTGATGAGGGTGTTGCTGCGAGCGTTGTGGCTGATGTTGATGGTGCTTGTCCTGACTCCAAAGTTGTTGTTGTTGATGCCTCTGTTGATAGGGTTGCTGGTGCTGCTGCTGTTGTTGTTGATGTTGCTGACACTCCTGCAGCCGACAATAATATTGCCGGTGTTGCTGCAGATGTTGCTGCTGCTGCGGCTGTTGAATGTCTTGTTCGATGACCGCCCGTTGGCAACACTCTCTTCCCCAGCCTTTGGCCTCTGATCCCCTTCCACACTGCCTCCCCCGTTGAGTTTCAATTCCCCCCACGATCGGGAAGGCACGAGGGGAAGTCTGGGGTCATCCCCCATCAGCACGACGCCAGAGTGTCCTCCAGACCCCAAAGTTTCCTCCCCATTGAGCCCCAGAGTGTAGGAAGTCGACATTCCCGGGGGCCCAAACGAACCTACTTCCCCACCCTGAGAGGATGAGTTGTTCAGCCCCGATTTCTCAACCAAGAACCCCAAGTCGATGGTGTTGCTGTTGGGCTTCCTGAACATCCTAGGGGAGCTGTTCTTCCTCCGCTTCTTACCCAGCCAAACTGCCCCGGTTACGAGCACGAGGGCTGTCACCCCCACCACAAACCCCACGATGATCCCCACGTAGATGTGGTGTGCGGGGGTGGGGGGGACCCGCGCCACCGTCGGCGGGGGGACGATGGCCTCCGTTCCCCCCTCAGGGTGGCGGTGGCTGGCGGGGTCGAGCGGCTCTCTGAAGTCGTCCAGGGAGCACAGGCAGGGCTCTGTAATGCGGCCTCTGGTTAGACATGGCAGTCATGGCGCTGGAACGACACGCACCTCTGCACCGAGTTTTGTGAGGCCGAGAAATTTTGATAATAGGAGATATTTAGAATGTGAGAGATATTTTAACGTTTGAAAATATTTTGAAACATTTTTAATTTTTTAACTGGAAGATATTTGGAAACTTGAGGAAATTTCGAATGGTTTGGAAATTTTAAGTTTAAGAAAAGTGTAGAACTTGAGGAAATTTTGGAACGTAAAAGCTTTATTGATGTTAGTGTTGACGTTGCACTAGAAATCATTTATTTGTAAAATAAATTCCTCATGCAAATTTCAAAACTTGGTAAAACTTTGAAACTTAGAGAAATTTAAACATTCAAAAAATTTCTAAAATTCGGAAAAATTTTAAATTCCGAAAAAATATTAAATTTCGAAAAAATTTTAAATTTCGAGAAAATATTGAATTTCGAAAATATTATAAACCCTGAATAAATATGAAAACTTTTAGAAATTTTCCTAACCGCAAAACTATACAATGGCACATGATTGCAACTTCAGTTGAACCCCTACGTCTACATCTAATGCAAACTTTAACTCACACGGATAAAAATAAATCGTTATCATTCTATAACCCCGATGTTGTGTTCGAGTTACCACAGGTAGAAATTGGGACATATCTGAACATGTAGGGGAAAGGCTAAGATGACCTCGTTCTAAGTCGTCGTATAACAAGGACAAGTATAATTGATTTTTCAAGTATAACTAAATAGGGAAATTTTCCACAGCGTAACTCGGAAAATACGCTAAGGTGAACTGAATAAAGATTTTTCAGATGATCACTTTCAGCTCTTCAAATTTCATGGAAAGCATAGTAATCCACCGAACAAGAAGAACTATTTATAACACCACTTGCCCCTTCTTTGTTCTTTTATTTATCACCAGAGAAACATCTTGATTAGGCAAATGAATCGAGCAGCTACTGGGAATCGAACCCGGAACCTACATGCCCAAAGTATTACTCTCTGCTCTGGCGTCAGGAAGAAGCTAATACAGAAAAATGCATGTAAAAAATAGCGGTGTCTGAGCTTACTCATTTATTGATCGTTCATTTCAAGGCTGCAGCGTTTATACACTTTGTAACTTAAGCATAAGGGCATATCGCATTAATTTCATGAAAACAAATGAGTTATTCTCCACATTCTAAAATCTGTGTCTGGTATTATATGACAGTTTTATTAGCTCTTCTAATGCAATACTATTTTCCTTTAGTTTAGCGTGTCCGGGCAGACTCCTGAGGGTGACTGCCGAGTTTGCAAAACGAGAATTAAAAAATTGATTCTCGGTAAAAAACCAAGGACTTTCACCGGTAATTTTTTAACTCGGTTAACTCTGAAAGGAACGGCAGTGTGGAGCCAAAAAAACAAGTTCACATGAAGCTTGTTCTTCACTTTGATTTAATGGAGAAAAAATGTTATTCTCATTGCACCATGTAGAGCTTGTACTTGATTTTTGTGCTGTTTTTGTTGTGTTTTACGTTAATAATGACATTAAAACTGCTCCTAGAACCCAATTCCTAAGTCCCGGTCAGAATACGCCAGGTGCTGTGTTTGGTCCTAGTGCCTTCTGCTCTGCTGCGTCGCAGCTTGTGCCTTTAATGTTCTGTTTCAATTTTGACTTTTCCATAAAAACGGGACTTTTGACATCATAAAATGACTTTAAAAGGACTTTGTTGATGGGTTGTGCATGGCTGCTTGAAACTTGTTACTTACGACACAAACGAATGACATGTTTTTAATTAAAAACTTTGCAGGAAATATAACTTTGAACTTAATATTTTGCATTGAGTTGTTGTTCTGTTTCTGCGGACCATTACCATAAAAACACAAAAAATAAAAATCGACGACGATGGAGAATTATTTGAGAAACGGATTTTTCCTCATAGAAATATTTTACTAGCTCGATCAAAATTCTTTCACATTTACACCGCAATTCCTATGTACTACATGAAAGTTAAGCTAAGTTGAAGAATTGAGTTTTACGAAAATTATCTAAGAAATAATTATCGATTAATAATACTGCACAAGAAATAATTTATTTTTAAGTGAATTTCAAACAGTGTAGTAAAAAGAAACATAAGAGCTAATTTAGAATTCCTTATTCAGAATAAAAGAAAACACGCTCTTCAACATATTACCCGTGAAGATTTAATCTTTGAGAAAAATCTTTAAACCTTCAGAAAAAACTCCAAGAAACTTCACGTTGGGAGTATAAACGTCGAAAGAATTAAAAGATGTTAACTAATGATTGCAAAGTATGCATGCTGCCTCGGCTCCCAATAAAATGAAGTATCTCTCGAGTGAGCACAATCGAAGCTAGAAAAGTTGCTTCTTCTTTCCCTTTCAATCTTTCAAGTATTGCACTGCTCCCGCTGGGGTCGATGGATATGGAAAAAAATTATGATGTAGAAGTCTCTTTACGGGATGTGTATTTGCCTCTTTAGATATAATGCATCTTTCCTAGAAATCAAGTGAACTCACTAAAAAGAAAATCACAGCAATAAAAATTAATGCCTCCGCACTGGGAGGAGTTTTCCCTCGTATCATGAAGTTTGCATGGAAAATATTAAAGTTCCCTCAAAGATGGCGTTCGAAGTTTCTTCAAATTGAAAACTCTCGACTGTTCAATAAATTTTCCCTCATCATAGAGCAACTAAGTTTGAAAATATGGAAAAAATTCAAGGGGCTGGGACAGAAAGTGCTGGAGGGGAAACGGGAGTGGGCAGAGCAGGGGAAGAGGGGAGGAAGAGGACAGGGGGAGGAAGGGGGCAGGAGGGGCAGGAGGAGGCAGGAGGAGGCAGGAGGAGGCAGGAGGAGGCAGGAGGAGGCAGGAGGGGGCAGAAGGGGCTGGAGGAGCTAAAGGGGGCAGGAGAGGCAGGAGAGGCAGGAGAGGCAGGAGGGGGCAGGAGAGGGCAGGAGGGGCCGGACCCACCAGACGCGAAGTACACCTCGTGCACGCAAGACACGGCCGGCTGTGCGAGGGTGAGCGAGATCCACAACATGGAGGCAGGCCGCCCGTTCAGGCTGGCCGTCAGGTTGTGCTGCTGTGGGGGGAGTGAAGTCAAGTGCGGGAAATGCTGCTCGCTTTGCTACTGCTCGGAAATGCCTGACCTGCCTGACCTGGGAAATGGTAATGCCTGACCTAGGATAGCCCCGACCTGGGAAATGCCGAACCTAGGATATCCCCGACCTGGGAAATGCCAGACCCCGGATATCCCTGACCTGGGAAATGCCTGGCCTGGGAAATGCCTGGCCTGGGAAATGCCTGGCCTGGGAAATGCCTGGCCTGGGAAATGCCTGGCCTGTGAAATGCCTGGCCTGGGAAATGCCTGGCCTGGGAAATGCCTGGCCTGGAAAATGCCTGACCTGGGAAATACCTGACCTGATAAATGCCTGGCCAGGGAAATGCCTGACCTGGAAAATGCTTGACCTGGGAAATGCCTGGCCTGGGAAATGCCTGGCCTGGGAAATGCCTGGCCTGGGAAATGCTTGACCTTGGAAATGTCTGACCTGGGGAATGCCTGACTTGGGAAATGCCTGGCCTGGGAAATGCCTGAACTGGGAAATGCCTGGCCTGGGAAATGCCTGGCCTGGGAAATGCCTGAACTGGGAAATGCCTGAACTGGAAAATGGTAATGCCTGACCTGGGAAATGCCTGAACTGGGAAATGCCTGACCTCGGAAGTGTCTGGCTTGGGAAATGCCTGAACTGGGAATGGTCTGACCTCATCTGTAAATTTTGGGCTGCATACGATTTGTTTGGTAATATTGAATGAATCTTGCTTTTCAAGTAAAATCAAAGGCATTTCAGCAGGGTTTTCCATCGGAGCAGTAATTGCTGTGAGGGTCAAATAGAAATTAGAAGGGTGTTTTGAGAATTGTTAGCAATAGAACTAAGATAAATATATATTTTTCGGTGCAAAATGAAGGCTTCAAATTGTTCGAGTGAGCTGTTCTCCATCTTATTTTACTTCCAAATAACATCAGTCAGACAACCTAAAATCTTGCGTTAGTACCGCGTCAGTTGCTTCAAGTTAGTTGTTTCTAATGCATATCTCACAAGTTAAACGAAATGTCACACGCTCCAGGAGATTTGAAGAAGAGTATCGCTGTGGTGTGGTACTGCATACAATGGAGATGCCACAGAGTAACACAGAAACATTGTAGGGAGGAATACGCAGAGTTGTTGATCTGTAATTACATCAGCCTAACTTAACGGTGATTTAGACAATTATACTTTCATTGCAAACCAAAACAAGTAGTACTTATAGGGCGATTCTTACGGAATTTTATTCGCAAAATAAATAGAAGAACCAACGTTACAGAGAACATTTATGAAAGCAAACGGATCGGAATAAAATTATTCCATTATCAGTGCTGGAAGAAGTAAAAAGTATTTTCATTCATGACTAAGACATATAAGGTCTGAATAGAAATACAAAGCAAAAACGCTTAAGAATAAAAAATAAATATTTTTCTAACGACTAAAGCACCATACATAAGCGTATAGGCAATACACACAGTAAACACAGGCGTACACAACCATACATACACAACACACTCACACCTATACATTTATATATACACACATGCACTGCATGCACACACACTAAGCGCACCTCAGCATATCGCAAGTTAAGAAGTAGGGGCCACAAATAATTTTGTCGCACTGGAATCGTTGTTTAGTGAAGGTTTATTCGTGAATATATAAAGAAATTCCAGAATACGGAGGTCTTCTTCATTAAAGGGGATAGAAAAATTGAACATTTTGAAAATGTGATTGGAACTATTGCAATGGTTTCTAATGGCGGACTGGGGGGGACAAGCAAATGTGCGGCCAGTAATATGAGAAAATCTTGAATGTTACTAACTAATCTAATGAAGTAGGGGCCACAGATACTAATCACAGCAACTTTTTGAGAACCAAAACATGATTAATGAAATACGATGGATATTATATCGAAGAAAAAGTATAGTTCGATAGAGCAAGAGATAGAGATGTCTTAACTAAACGATTTTTTTATAATTTGATTTCACTAGGCATTGCTTCATCTGTAAACAAGATACTTAAATCTCAGGAGCAAAGCCCGTAGATTTTCTTTCATTATAGAAAATTCATGGACATCACGCCTACCTCAACCAGATTGCAAGAAAAAAGATTAGTAACGATGATAAAAAAGTTTGAAATTCGGAATAGATGCATTCTGTGTTGATCAAAATATGTTCATGACTAAAAGCGTATCTAGCCAAGAGAATATTAGATTTATTTACTTCAACGGAGCGCTAAAACAAGAAGTACAACCGCTTCAGACAATCTGATATTGCACTGCAATTCGATGCAATCTGTACCATGAACCTTAATCCCATTTCTACTTTAGGAACCAATCGCGCATGATATTTGAGGGAGCGCGGTGCTGAAAATTCTGATGTTTTTGCTTGCGTTTCTATAATTTGCGGCGCAGGCCGGAAACAAACGAGGCAACTTCGCCCGTTGATCATGCGGCACCGACGGGGTAAGTTCCCGGGCACAGCTCCGGAGTGTAGGAAATGTACTGCGTGGGTCTCGAGCTAGTGCAGGTCTCGAGCCAGTGCAGGTCTCGAGCCAGTGCAGGTCTCGAGCCAGTGCAGGTCTCGAGCCAGTGCAGGTCTCGAGCCAGTGCAGGTCTCGAGCCAGTGCAGATCTCGAGCCAGTGCAGGTCTCGAGCCAGTGCAGGTCTCGAGCCAGTGCAAGTCTCGAGCCAGTGCAGGTCTCGAGCCAGTGCACGTCTCGAGCCAGTGCAGGTCTCAAGCCAGTGAACGTCTCGAGCCAGTGCAGGTCTTCCCAGCACTGGCACTACACCTGCCCAATACTGCCACTACACCTGCCCAGCACTAGCACTACAACTGCCCAGCACCGGCACTACACCTGCTCAGCACAGGCACTACACCTGCCCAGCACCAGCACTACACCTGCCCAGCACTGGCATTGCACCTGCCCAGTACTGGCACTACACCTGCCCAGTACTGGCACTACACCTGCCCAGTACTGGCACTACACCTGCCCAGTACTGGCACTACACCTGCCCAGTACTGGCACTACACCTGCCCAGCACTGGCACTACACCTGCCCAGCACTGACACTACACCTGCCC
>JACJUY010010027.1:14401-30657 GCA_014220935.1 Platorchestia sp. MABIK | reverse complement strand
ACGGGTAAAAGGCTAATGGGCCTGTAATTTGACGCTGTATTTATATCACCAGTTTTATGCAACGGTCTAATTATGGAGTGTTTCCATTGGTCTGTAAAGGAGCCTCAACGGTCGTAGAAGCCAAACCACAGGGATGACAGTGACTAATGACCAACGCTTAAGACTCGAAGAGCAGCGGGTAACCATAGCAACTGTAACTCTCGAGAGTTGGAGGGCACTTATGAAGCCCCGGAGAACACAATAATAATAGTTATTGGGGGGTGCTCGATTAGAGGGCAGTCCTTAAGATCAGGACAGGCAGCACAAGAGACAAAAGGTTTAGTAAGTTTTTGGCGAGTCGTCCGACAAGAAAATAAAAGGAATTAAGTAAGACCATGGTGGTCGAAGAAAAAAGAGATCAAACATCGTTTTCTTTGCAGTTCTACATAGAAAATCATCGCTTTTACTTCCATTTCTACATGAAGAAAATCCCCACAAGCTGTGAATACAGTCGTCGAAAAGCATTTTCTGAACTGTGAATAACTCAGGGGATTTGAAATGGTGCTGTGCTTGGTGAATGCACCTTGTGATCTGAAGTTATGACCGTGTCCTGTGCTGTTGGAAACGTAATCATGAAATAGGTTTCATTTATGTCATGTGCTTATGTTCAGACGACGTGTAGGGGAACTGGCCAATCCAAATCGTTAGGGCAATGTTGTCATGAGGCTATTGCGCTCGCATTTTTTGCAATTCCGTTAGTCGTGTTAGTTTCTTGTGAAGGGTAGTTTGTTCGGGGTATTATGTCCGTTCTCCGACGACATCTGTAGTATTAATACCTCTCCACGTAAAAGGCCTCTTATCAATTCAGATGCGCACAGAAAAACGCGCTGTGTAAGTGGGTCCCTGCACACCGGTGAGTACCGCCATTATTTTAGTATATTCTAATTTACATTTATTGTATCTTGAGGCTTCGTGTATTTTGGTTGGCCTGTTTTTCCTTGTGTATTTCATGATTTCATGGAGGTATGCCAATTCCTCACTCCTGAGAATCCGGTCTCCTTGTTGATGTAAATTAATGAGTAGCACGCCGGACCATGTCTCGTGACAGAGACAATAAACGGAAAAAAAATTTAAAAATCGATTTTTGGGGAAAAAAACTCTAAAATTCAACGCATCAGCATATAAAAAAACTCCACCAAACTTAAGATAATACATTTAGGCATCTAGAAAACCTGTTGCCCGGTTCCATAACTTCATGATTGTAGGAAGAGACTTTTTTTCAGATTTTTCAATTGTTTCGAAAAAAAAATTGCTAACAAGATTAGGATAAAAAACACATGTCCTAGAAGTAGTCCAAAAAAATTGTTGTATCATTTTACAGCCATGGTGGAAATTTCAAAACAATCCGACGAAAAACGAATTACTTTTTTTCAACTCCATGGTGCCCTTAAACATCATGATTAAAAAGTTGATTAAATAGCATCTTGTTGGGCACATCGTAATAGACAACAGAGAAATTTCGAAGAAAAAATCTTAAACTAGGGCCCTAGATAGCAGTGCGCTGAGAGTCCTGATATCCGAGGAGTGGACTTGAACATTCTCACCTGCACACTGATGTTTGAAACTTTAGTAATTTCAGATAGCGAACTTGTTCGGGTTACTTTTTATGCTGTAGATTTGAAGTGTGCAGCATTAAATGGAAGTGAACACATTAATCACTAATCCCAGTGCTGGTATAAAATTTAATAACCTTGTTGAATTCCAATTTTGTAATTTAATATTTCAATTTAGTTCAATTCTGCGAGTTATGTATTTGAACAAGTAAAATAAAATTCTATTTTATCAAAGCCTAATATTTTCAACAAGACTTTTTTGCCGCAATCATAGCCATGTGCTCAGTTGTCAATCATGGTGAAGTACTCATTTACCAATCATAGCGAAGGGCTTAGTTGCCAATACTGGTGAAGTGCTCAGTTGGCATCGCAGCTGACGACACCATGAACTCTACACACTTCATATCTGAATTGCAGTGAAGATGAAAAAAATTGAACTGTCGTACGTTATTGAGGTAACAAAAGAGAAAAAATGATTTTCAACCCACATCCGAATCAAATGTAAGGTTTAGGATCAAAACGCTTCTGTTGCAGGTGACTGCTGGTAGTTTTGGAATAACAACAAACTGCACCACATTGCGAGATGTATTTTGTTGGGTGTAAGGGCTCGAGTACAACTTATGAAATATTTGGAAGGTTTTTTTTTAGAAAAACTTAATTGTCATTTGAAAGGGTGTGAGAGGAAAAGGTTAAGAATTTTGGAAAAACAGAGGATATGGAGTAATCAAATGGAAGCCAAGATATTATTCTGGATGACATTAAAAGTACAAAATGAATAACAGAGATGAGGGAATCGCTTAAAGTTCCACTAATTGAATTTGCGAGTGGTGTGTAAAATCTAGAGCACAGTCAGATTTTGTACATCTCATCTAGGAAAAACTTAAATATCAATATTTTGATGTTTATTTTTTTCATTCCTTGACATTTCCAACGATTTTTATCAATTAACATCGTGATAGTTTTAAGAAACATTTTCTAAAAATAGTTCAAAGGATTATGAAGTACATTGGTTGTGGTAAAAAATGTTCAATAATTGTAGAATATATAGAATCATTGTAACAAAAACAAACGTTTCCGAGTTCAGCCAATCATCAGTGTGAAGAAAGATAAAACAACACGTCTGAAAACAGTAAAAACCAACGCTTAAAGACATGGTTTTCAAAGATCAAACATCGGTCAACAAATTCATTACTGGTTCCTTTTTTGACCATAAAGATGTTTCCACTTCATTTGCACTTCTCTCTTATCTGCTAATATTGCTTCGCACCATGTACATCCGAATTCATAAGCATCATGTCACGTACTCTTTGAGCTAGAGTTGTTGAGGATAAAGGTATTAGTGTTCAGACAGGGGCCCAGTCAACCGACCCTGCCCAATATTCAGCTGTCCTGGAGCATGCAACATGTATTCTATCTCACAGTGCAGATCGCTTATTAGTGCATGGTAACGGGAGATAAGCAATTACAATAATAATAATAATGCAGTATTCGGTGAAGTGTTATCTGTCGCAAGTCAATGTAAAAAATATAGAAGCTCTTCCTGCGCAATAAATCTTAAAATTTTACATTATAATTGCCTACTTTCTAAATTAAACATGAAATCGACGGCAAGTTGAGTCATTTCATCTAAATAACGCTCAATCTTGATAATTCAATTTGAGGATTATTCATTGTTGGGCGAAAAATCTGTTTTTCTTTTTTATTCTGTAAATACCTTTGAATTTCGTGTCCCAAACGTGTGTTTTTCTGTTTTCAGACGTGTTTTACGTCTCGTCGTTGGTAATACAATTGCCTTGTATTCTACAATTTTTGTTTTTCTTTTTATACTAACAAGTTAACAACAATGAAACCTCTGACCTCAATAAATTTTATCAAATACTGAATAAAGCACCACTGTCTTGTTCAGTGCTATAAATTCAATGCAATATTCGGCATTTCAATAGAGCTCACAACAATCATAGGGCGAAATAATCATGGCCATGATACTTCTCAACTTTCATACACTCGAACATTCAACAAAAATTGATATTTAAAAAGCAGCTATCATTTGAGTCATTTCTGTTATGTTTGCACCATGGCTGAATATTTTGATGACGTCAGCTACGAGGCGTATCAATGCTACGTTCAATGTTTACGGAAAGTCGACTTCATACATTTAGCTCACAGACAAAAGACAGCCATGTCGATGGCAGAGAAATTGCACCGGAGTGCTTTTAATTATCCCCTTTACCTTTTTCCGTAAGACAAACTCTACGCGTACGAGAATCGCGCCTACAGAAAAAAGCACATGAAATAAAAACCAGCCACAGCTACAAAGTTCTGCACCTGAAGGTCAGCTGGAGACTGAGCTCAAAAAAATTTTAAATGGGTTGGCTGAAAAAGCAGCTCTTTAGGCTGCGTCAACCTCTTTACTGCTCTCCTACGACACTCTTCTTCGGAATGATATGAAAATGCGGAAATATTTTATGAACTGAGAAATTGGAAGAATCTTGAGTTTAGGCGTAAAAATCTGGTCGAAGGATTACATTTCCAATATTTTCCGGCACATTTAAAATGTCTCGGTCCCCATGGGCGCACAGAGGAGTTCGATGTACAACACCAAGATTTTCAACAACTTATGTAAAATGCTCATGGCAAACTAAAATATTGGATAGCACAAAGGATTCGTTTTTGATCTCAACGTACCGCACTCATGAATTATTTAATATATCAAGTGAAATAGGCACAAGTAATTACACTCTCGTTAAATTGCCTGTAAGTAAAACACGATATTTTTGTTGTTGAAATGAACGGAACATTTCTAGCAGAAATGACTTTATGAAAAATGAAAACGTTATCTATTTCTATCAATTTTTTAGATTTGTTTCTTGTCAAATTTTCAGAATTGTTTATTTAAACCCAACACCTCATTCAAATGTCTCAATTAGATTTGGTTTTATTAGATATGGCTATTAGAGGTAAATTTTAAATCTAGCATTTTTAGTCCAAAAAAAGGAAACATTAAAATTACATTTATTTTATCACTTAATGTAGCTCAGCACTGATGATTTTAATAAACAAACATCGGCATCTTAGGATGCTTTATTTCCAATCAAGCCTGATACAAATGATATTGAGCATTGGTTTTTCAAATGCCTTATAACTAACACTATATTTAGGACACCATGACGGTTTCCCCCGTAAAGCCGGTACTCATTTCCGACACCTGGGTTGAGTGGGGTATTGTGCTTGAGCCTTCCCTTATACCCAAAGGGGAAAATCGCCGCACCAGCGCCGGGCTACGAACCCTCGACTCCTACATGCCAGGGCGATGCCTTAACCACTGTGCCACGGCGAGCCCCAGTAAAATAAACTTTTTAATACAACAGTCGTTTTAGAAAGTTTGTTGTTTTACGGCGTCAATGTGAAGGATACAAACCGTGTTTAAGGTAATTGTGTTATAATACAAAGTAGCATCATTATTGGAACGCTTCTTCTAAAAACGCTGAGAGGGAGCGGAATGTGCACAATTTCTAGTCAACTTGTGGTAAAGTTTGAGAGAAACATTCATTTTTGCGTCGAGACGCAGTTCTAATAAAGACCATGAGTGTAGCTTATCTATTTCATTCTACATTATTTGGATTATTTTTACGTTCGGTAATTGTCAGTGCTCACCTTCAAAAAAAATTAAATCCAATGTCACCCGATTGGTGCTGAGCTACAGAGAATTAAGTTGTTTTAGCGTTCTGCCATAACTCGACATCATATTTTCCGGCTGTAGTAGAAAACCATAACTCCTTCAGTGGACATCGTGCGCTTGCCCCAATTTTTAGGGTTCTGTGCGTCGCTGGAGACCCGCGCTGCGGCCTAAAAGCTTTCTTTTTGCTGAGAGCGCAATATCCAGCTTCTTGGTCTCTTCCTCAGTCTTTATGGAATTCCAGGCGTGCCGTCCAGACTTGAGAGATCCTTGCATAAAAGATTTGCGTTAGCCAATTCCTAGTCTGCTTGCAAGACTGCGCGCGTTGAATTGTTGCAGACTTGCAGAGGATTAGGGAACCGGACAAAAAAAAAGAGACAATTTGGGAGTTGAAGTTTTTATAGTAACAATCCGTCATCAAAACAGATGACATGCGTATCGTAAAAAATTATGAAGCATCAGATATTGTACGCACAAGTAAACACGAGCACGCTGGAGTATGCATGAAAAAGTAGTCGTATGTACGAGTAATGAGTATGTCGAAGTCGATCAGTAGGTTGGTGCAATGCATAATTTGGCATCGCAGTTTACTCACTAAAGTTATATTCATGAATAAATGAACAAAACCTAGAGCTAAGGTAGAGTCAAAAGGATGCCAGTCCTAGGAGACCTTGAATAACTGACGGCTGTCTGTGACGAACTGCTAAAGCTTCGTTCTACAAGCAAAAGCTTTTCATTTTTCCCCATTTAAAATGTGAAATTTTAATAGATATTTTAGTAGAAATTAATTGATGCTGTTTGTGTAAAATACTTTCGTTTTGAAGTTTGCATGTAAATTATTCGTGCGATCAATAGTGGCTAAAGTCGTTGCTTATTTCTTTAAATTTATAACAGTATAATTTCAAAAGGGCAACGACGTTTATTCGGGCAAAAACAATCATAATGAGACTTTCTGAAACGTTAACACAATCCCTACCATAATAATTTGCTTAGTCAGCAACATTCCCAACTATTCAAATGACATAAAAACCTGGCATCCACTCACTCATGTTTACCAGCTAAAAAGTTTTGCAACGGTGAAAATTGAATCCATTGTTCAAAAAATGCTACTTATCGCGAGGAAAAAGATATAGCAAGTTTTTTGAAAGAAAACCTTCGCTAAAAATTTATCCCTAAAATAATAAAACGCCAGGTGTCTCTTTTAACACTTTGAACGCCACGTGCACCACCGCTGGCCAATGAGGGGACTTTCATAATGCTGCTGACAGACCAGAAGTCACAAACTCAATTTTCATAAATATTTGATTTTAGCTAAATCCCGTTAATGTTCGCTATTTTCAAAATTGCTTATTACAATTGAATTTGAATTCAAGATGAATGTTGAATTACAGTTTTACCAATTACAGTCAAAGTGTCAAGGACACTTAATGATCGCAACTGAGATATGTGATTTTATATACTGTATGTGATAAAGTGGAATTTCACGCAGATAAATCTCTATAAGAGTGTAAATAAATCCTCGATACTACTATGTGTATGTATAACATAAAATTGCCTGTGAACATAAATATTTGAATGGATGCATACTGCCATTAATTTAGAATTATAAAACCACTTTAATGCGTAGTATAATACGAAGTTTTTATAATTGACTTCTATCTAATACTCCGCTCAAAGATCTGAATCACACTCTACCTCCTGATGGTGGATACTTACCATATTTTACGACAGCTTGTTTTCATATTGCAGAAATTTTATGTATTCCTTGCTGAAAGGAAAAATGTTTTTCATACCCATCACATCCAATTGATACATATTTAACTCAAAAAACGCTCAAATTAACGAGTGATTATGTCAATTCTTAACTCAACTTAGGGTTGGATTAATTTGAACATGACTTGGAGAAAATTGAACTTAACTTGGATTAAATTGAACTTGACTTGGATAAATTTGAAGTAAAAAAGGTATTGTCAAAAACATTGTGTAAAAATTGAATCTACTGTTGTTAAGGAATTGCAGCTTATCGCGAGGAAAAAGGTAAAACAATATTTTTCAAAACTTTTCAGTTATTAATAATAAATAATAATCCAAAGTTGTTGCTTCCTTGGTTGGTGAGTGTGTCTGTGAAGCTTAAAAGGATGAGTAATTAATGACCGTATCTGTGATACGAGTTTCACCAGTGCACAAGTTTAATAACATTTTAATCGCTGGTTCCATTAGGTTGGAGATATTTGTTTGACATTCACATCAGAAAAATATTTTTCATGAATAAAATCGAATCCCGTTATTTTTGACGGGCAGGGCACGTATTGCATATTATTCGACACGTAACTCGCAGGATTAAACGTAAACGGTTCTGACATTGTCGCTTGGCGGTTTACAACCTTGTAAACTCTCGATCTACTGTAATCATAGTGTAGGCACCCTCACGCTATCTCAAGAATTGTTTACAAAAATTTTAGGTATATTTTCTTAGGCTTTTATCTTAGCTTGCCACAAATGTATATTATGATATTTTGGTTCGGTTGATTTTACAAAGCGTTCAGAAGAGCCCAACACATTCGACAAACCAGTCAGAAATTACATTAACCATCAAATTGTCACTTTAAAGCATAACGTTGTTAAATTGCTAACGTCAAGCTCATTTGTCAATTATTGTGGGTAATTTCAAAATAAAAAGTGTATAAAAACATCAAATGTAGGATACACTGTGACAGATTTTTGATTCTTCAAGGTTCCTAAAGTTCGCTCAACTTCAAGGTCTATGTTTGGGATCTTTCCCTCTCTACTGCACCAGAAATCATCGATTTTATTCAGAGGAATAAAATTCATAGTTTCACTCGATGATTTTGGCGATTTTCATTGCTGCAATCACCTTTCGGTACATAATAAACATGTTTTAGAATGAAACTATTTAAACAATTTATTGACAAGTGATACTGTAATCGATTGTATCTTAATAATGGCCTTAAGTCTAGTGCAACGAACACATTTGAGTTTAGCTACTTGTGGGCCCGAATAAGTTCAATGACTTCTAGGGCATCCTATCATCAACTCTATTTCAAGGTGTACAATTATGTTTAACCTAATTTACTTAGCCTAGGGGCATACTAGACTGATCAGTAGATTGATTTTCTCATGATTCGATGCTTAATTTTTACAAAAATAATTTATATGGGCTATATGGGAACATTATATTCTAGAAAATGATTAGGAGCAAACTTAAGATCTATGTCATTAATCATGGCAAATTACCTTTTCAAGATAAGCCACATAGCATAAAAAATTTGACGTGATTACCTTCTGGGATAAAAAGAAAAAAAAACAATGTACTAAGTACAAAATCGAAGGTACAAGTTTGACGTGGGTGGCAATAAAGACGATTCTAGCAGAAAATAAAAAGAAATCATGTGGGTAGAAATCAAAATGATATGAAATCCAGTACGTCAGTTCATAAAGATACTACTTACAAATAATTTACTTCGAGAACTTGCCGACATGTTGCAGTAAATACTGATCAAGCTCTTCGAACGTTTTGATTGCCTGAGGTCTTGGTGTTGCGTGTCCAGGAATCTTCGAAGAGAAGACATTGATATTGCCATCCAAACTTTTTGCGATTCCTTTTTGTTCCGGAAATTTTCGTTTGGCCAATTTCAAAGTCTATTTAATGTTACTCGTGAAGGGATGAGATATTCATTTACGTAGAATTTTGGTTTAGCCACACTGCAGGCTGTCAAAACTTCTTGCTTCTTTTCGTATTGTCGTAGTTAAAAGTAATGTTTTTTCTATTGTCGTTTCCAGGTGCAGGTTTTTCCCCACCCTATTCGCTGTAGTGATGTCAGAGTTCCTTATGTTGATGTTGATTTCGTCCTTCAGAAGTTTGCGAACTGTTTCTTCACAGTTTTTGCCTGCATGTGAATGCGGTGTTCACCAGAAATAAATTTAAAAATTCAAAACGTAATTAGTGACTTGAAAACGTTGATTGAAAGACTAACCAAGATAGGTCTTCTAAAATTTTATTAGATCTGATTCTTTCTTCGTTGGTGTTTCAATCAACTTTTTCAAGTCACTAATTTCACTTTGAAATTTCTTCATTACTGAGTTTAAATGATCAATTAGGATGGAGACCACTTGCTTACTCTGTTTTGGTAATTTTTTTGTTTTCTAGCACGTTGTGAATAAATTTTAACCCTTTTCCCTTTATACTGTATGTCATTGTTGTCTTCGTTCCCATACTTGTGCTGTTGCGCGGACTAACCCTACCTTCTGCCCTTGCCCCTCACCTAACCCCGCTCTTGGGGGAGACACGTCACCCCCTATCCACCTCACGGACGCCATCCACCTCACGAACGCGCCCGGCTGTATTTTCCGCTCATTTCACGGTTATTCCAGCCCTATATTGCTATGTTTTGCACTATATCGTTACAACCCCGCCTCTTTGAAAAAATTTGAGCCAAATTTAAAATTGTAGTGAAATTTTCTACCGCAAGGTAGTTTTTCACTATCTATCACAGTGACAAAAGATGTTACGCATGACACAATGACAACTGTTCCCGACATCGAACTTCTGACGCATCACATTTTTTGTTCCATAAGCCGTACATTTCATCCGTGCCTAGTCATTCACGCTACTGTAACACGATTATATGGACGCGCGTATCACCCAATCCTTCGTAACTAATACACAATAAGTTTCAAACACACATTCGGTACCAACAAAATAACGCAGAAAAAAGAAGAAAATACACACACGAAATGTCCTTATTTTGGATTGCCTTCGGCCTAGGAAGTTGGAGACGTGGAACCGGCATCACTATCTTTTGCCAGTCAAACTGGTGAAGCCACTTGCCGTCCCAAGCCCCACCCACCCGGCATTTGGCCCCAGTTGCGGATGTGATGTTGTAGTGGAGGTGTGTACAATAAATTTAAAGGATCTCCTGTATTCGTTGAACATTTATCAACTTTCAGCTTTTTCTTGTTCATGAACTTAATTTTAAGATTAAATTCAATTAACACTAAACTTATAAGACTTCAGATCTGGATATCAAATTCAGTTAAAAATAATCTGGCAGGTTCAGTAGTTTATAAGGCAAGTTTCTACAACCCAGCTCTAGGCTTGTCTTTGGTTTTTGAACTTTAGTTTACTATCCTGAATACAACCAAATGAACACACCATTTCAGCCAAGCCAAAATGACCTCTTAAATTTTTCGGATAGCACAGCAGATCGCCTCCAACCTCCAGCCAGCAACTTGTTCCATAAACTTTAACACTTTTATAACTAAGCTTACTCCGCCTTCTTTCTGCATCGCCGGCGGAATCTCCCCTGAAACCAACTCTGGGGCACCGGTGGTTTTTCGTCCGCTTCGCTGCGCTTCCCTTCCATCGAGGACCGAGCGGACGGAAGATTAGAGGCTAAGGCCATGGTAGACTAAAGGAGGTAAAGTCACTTCTACGGGGACAGCCGCGCACATTCGCGGATTCGACTAGCCAATAGAAAGCCTCATTTCAAACAAGCCGGATGACGTCACCTACACACCATGACGTCAACGGCGGCGGCAGCGTACTACTACGCAGCGTACTCTGCCCTTCCAGACGTACGATCAACAACAGGACCGACTGCCTGTGTGCTTCCGCAGGTACGGATTTGGATTTTTGAAAAATTTAATTCGGTTCGGCTACGTGCAAATCTACCAGTACTAAAAGATTATCGAGCATCAATTTAATCATATCTGTAGCCTCATGAATTAAAAGCTCTATCCAAACTGTAGGAAAATTTACTTTATTCAATCAAACAAGACGTTTTATTACCTTCTTCATGCGGATGAGGCTGACGATCGCGCACCGGATCGTAGGATAATATAAATTTCCTTACTCAGATAATTATTTGAAGTAAAACATGCTAAATATTTCGCTTGATTAGATTAGATTATAAGTTAGTTTAAGCCTCCCTAACCGCTACAAAAAAGAGCGTATCGATGAGAGAGAGGATGAAGGCACCATTTAGTATGGAGCTGAGGGAATGAGGAATCTATGCACAAGGTGCATAGAAACAGTAAGCTAAGAAAGATCATGTAACAAGAAAAAGTTGAAGAAGAAAGTAGTAGGTGCTGAAAAACAGGAACGCAGTGAACCGAAAAAAGATGGTCGGTAACAAAACAAAAACCTATTCTATTTCAATAAAAGGAAGCCTACCTAACCTTTAGCTCGGGCCCTCACATAATCTCTCTGGGAGCGCTCATTCCCACAGATACAATAGTTGTATCACCCCTGAGGAGAAGATACCCTGTACATAGAAACATTAAATTGAGGAGCAAGATAATGACGAAATTAACGTTCAAGAAGAAAATCATAGGTGATGAGAAACAGAACAGCAGTGAATAAAAAGAAAAGAGAGTTCTTAACAAAAGAAAACAAAGCTTTGAAATTTCATAAAAAAATGCCTTACCAAACTCTCACCTTGGGACTTGACATAACTAGTTCCTTAAAAATGGGGAGCAAAATACAAGCAACAATTAGTCCCTGGAACAACATTTTCCTCACTTAAAAATACATTAAATATATATCACGTAACTTTTTGGCGATAATGAATGAAATAAACTATTTTCCCATCAAAACAACATTTGGTGCACCAACGCTCTAGGCGCGTTTCAACATTTTCCGGTTATAAATTCCAAAATATACTCAAAAGAAACAACATAAAACTAATTACTAAAATCTTGCAAAGGACTTGAGTAATCACAGACAACAAAAGACTAATAAATAATAAACTGCACCACTCCTAATGCAGTAGCGCTGTATTCAAACATCACGATACTCTGCATGCCAGTAAGTAAAGAACTTTAAAATAAAAATAAAATGAACACTTAAAATTCAAAAATGAAGAAATTTAGCATGATGGATTACAAAGATATACTTTAGAATGACTAGTAAGTCAAAATTACAATTTGAGTACCAATTCTTCCAACTCTCTGTAATTCTGCATGAAACAAATATATCATAATTTACCATACACACCATCCATTAATGTGTTATAAAATGGACGACATACTACAAAATATTAGTTCACAGCCTCAAATTCTACGCAAACTAATGCACAATGCAATGTTTGGAACAGGTAGTCTGAAGAGATCTGTTGTACGCCCTAATTGACTGCAGTGTTCTACATCTGACAAAAAACTTTATTAGGTACATTGTTATTTGAGAACAGCAAGTGCGAGGTTTAAGGCAGTTATTATGGATTACTTTACACACAGATTTGCAGAAGCCTGGTAAGTGACTAGTTTTACTGAAAAGATAAAGTAAAACTCTCTCATAACAAATGATAGTGCCTACAAAAGACTTACTGCAATATTTCAGTCCCTTGCGTGGATCATCCGACTGAATATACTCTTTAAATGAAACAAACAAATGAGAACGGAAATTTTTTACGCTAAGAACGGAAGAACATGTACTGCAGTCAGCCAAAGATGTTTTTTTCAGTTGCTGGTGGTAGACGTCTGTTTTCGTGGCAAGGTAACCAAAGATGCAAGTGGTGGCATCTCCCACTTCCACAGAAGCAAAAATTCCTCCGATCTCAGTGGCTCCGTTGAACACCACGGCAGCCTTTTTGTTTCTCTTCAGACACCTCAATGGTAGGTGGAAATACTTCACTTTCTTCCAGCCCCTGAAAGGCAAGAAAAAATGTGATCTCAAGTTAACAACTTTTTCAATTAAGTCTTTGGCTTCATAAGCAAGCATTTCAGTCGCATTTAAGGGTACAGATTTAAATCTTTGAGAAAATGGAAAGTAAAGCCAGTATGATAAATTAAGATGCAGGTGAGAGCAACTAGAAAAAGGGGTCAGTTGTAAAGAATTAAGCTGAATGGGAAGCAGCATTGAAAAGTATACAAAGAAATGGAAAGAAAGAAAAAAAAAGAAAAACATTTTATTTCCAATAAAGTATAATATGAAAAGTTGATACATTGGTTTCAAAACACCTTAACATTAAACATCCTTATCTGATAATAACACATTGGTATCGTAATACTCGTGTAAAATGTTGAATCAAAAAATGATTGATAGAAAAGCACATCAAAAATGAGTTCCTTTCCTTTGCCTAATCTGATTTTGACAGTGCATTTGAATATAAGTTACTAAGAGAACACAATCCTCGTAACGCTTAGTTGAAAAATGTATTCGTTTGCGCACATTTAAATTAAAATGAAAGCAAAAATCGCGTTTAAATACCTTAACACAGAGACCCCTAATTGATATTCATTCATGGTTATCGTAATACCCATGTTAATTAAATGTTGAGACAAATGATTCAGATCTTTAATTGTTATTTATACATGGTTATCGTAATACCCATTATAATTGTCGAAAACATGATTCGGAGAAAAGCACGAAAAAATGAGTTCATCTCTGTCGCGGTAGTCGGATTCAGGTAATGCATTTAAAATGCAGGTGACTAAGAAAAGCATAATTCATGTGACGCATTGCTGAGAACACTCGCGTTAGTGCGTACTCAGATTGAATTATGAGCATAAGAACATAGGAACTAGTGATACGAGTGTGAGGGATTGATGTTAGAAGTAAAATGAGCAGATTTGGTTTATTTTGCGTCTAGAACTAGGAGGTAAACAGTCGGGATTTGAGACAATTTTTCACACAGACGCATCATTTACTTGCCAAGTGGTGAGCTTCGGAAAGAACATAACATTCACTCTAACAAAACAAAAAATTTTTATGATATTTCTAACGCTAATAGTGCTGGCGTAATGAGTTCATCGGAGTCAAAGACATGAAAAGGATTGTTGTACAATGCTAGCCGTTACATTTTCAGCATAGGTGGAGCCGTACAAAAAGTTAACTAGCCAAAATAGTGTCGTCAAAATGTATTCACGAGAGTAAGAAAGTAAGATGAGCAATTTAAGACCACAAAAAGAAGAAAAAAAAATGATGTTCTTTAAAGTTGTTATTCTTCGAAACCTTGGCCCTTTTTTTTAAACGTTTTAATGAAACTAAAAAAGAGAAAAAAAGATGCTAAAGTACCCTCACATTAACATCCTTTCTTTGCTGTAATTAATTTAGTTTTGAAAATGCAAATAAATATAAGTAACTAAGAAAAAAATCCCTGTGACACATAGTTTAAAACACACTTGTTAGGGTGCGCGTATATTGGATTGTCAGTCCATAACGTTTGCAGCATAGCTGGAGCAATACGAAAAGTTAGCTACCGAAAATTATTTCGTCTTAATGCACTCACGGGCGCAGGAAAGTAAAAATTGCCTATGAATTACGTCGCACATTCAAATGTTTTAATATGAGCGAAAAATGCTATCAAATATTTTGAAATTTAGACCATGACATGATATCTACACATGGGGGCAGTAATACTTATACCGGTTAATTTCTAAACAAACAAATGGTTGGTAGAAAAGCACGATTAAAGTGCATTTCCTTTCGGTGCGTTGGTCTGATTTTGACAATGCATTTTATTACAAGTGGTCCAAAAAACATTGTGCCTGTGATGCATTGTTGAAGACACTTTTTTAAGTGCACTCCCATATTGAAATTTGAGCTTACGAATATGGGAACTAGTGAGATGAGGGATTATGGTTGAAAGTAAAACGGGTAGATCCCAATTGTTTTTCGTCGTAGACTGTGAGGTTGACGTTAGAGGTGATTTTACATTGTTTCGGATCAACTAGTCAGCTAAATAACTGGCTCGGATGAAATGAAATATTTTACAATAACACAAAAATTAAATTTCATATGCTACTAGCATTGGCACAGAAAAGTTCACTGAATTCAATTGAGAAGGATCGTTGTACAATACCAGCCATAACATTTGCAACACTCCTGGGACAAAACGAGGAAGTCAAAACAACCAAAAATAGTGTTGCTAAAGTATACGCAAAGAGTGTAAGGGACGGCACATTGTCACACAATATTAACTCGAGCATTTTAGGAAGGGAATAAGTTCTACATATATATACACACACTCACACATACATATATATATATATCCATACACATATATACACATATACACACATAGGAGCGTCACATGTGAGTACATACATGTACTTGATATTCGCATACAAGTAATCAGATTGCATTTGTATAATACAGATATGTCTTGATTGTTGTATGATATAATGAAAAGATAAGATAATTACCACTAAACATTTCTGACTTCTTTTTCAGTACGTACTGCAGTTTACACTTATTGTGTAGGCGCAAGATAGAGAACTGTTTTACTTTTGAATTCTCTAAGTGTTTGAGGGGTTTTGATGCTCTGGGGAGTTTATTCCACAGTAAGGCACCTGATCCTGACAGAGCTCTCTGCCCGATGTTAGATGAACGGTATTTGATTAAGACATCACGTCTCCTATTCGGCTTTAGGTTGGTGATGGTAGAGGAATTGAATTTCACTATTTCAGCATTGCTATTATGAAGATATAAAAACGAGAATACGTATTTGGCTTCGTGCGCCAGAAACATCTCCTGAACGGGCGCCCAGCCGAGCTTACTCAGGAGAGGTGCTACTTGATCATTCTTTTTGAATTTACCTTTGCACACAACCTTAGCTGCAAAATTCATGCATTTTTGTAGATCTTGTTGGAGATATTTCGGTATATCTCTTCATACCAGGCTGCAATAGTAAATACGTGATAAGGCCAAGGATTGGATCGCCAAGAATCTAGATTCTTCGTCAGGCATACTTTTTATACTATTAAAAAACATTAAAGTCCCGTGAATTGTGTTGCAGGTTTTGTCAACATGGGATTTGAAAGACATGTCTCTATCGAACCAAATACCCAAATTATTTACTTTTTCTGATGGGTGAATTTTTATCATTTCCAATCGTAGGAGTTAGATCCAGATTTCGAATATTTTTTATTGTATCTTTTCACCCAAAAACAATGAATTGTGTTTTACTCGCGTTTAGCATGAGACCATTTTGGTCATACCATGACCTGAGGCTGATCAGTAGGCCTTC
>JACJUY010010026.1:0-11486 GCA_014220935.1 Platorchestia sp. MABIK | reverse complement strand
GGGAGCTGACCTCCCCTCTCCTGTGCCGGACAAGCAGAAAAATTTTGTTGTACGCGATTGCACACAGAATTGGGCAGGCCGCATTTTGTTACTTCAAGCCATATTCCAGAATTTTACCAATAGTACCCGCCATTAAAATATTCTTGTTCATGTGCACTGGTGAAACTCGTATCACAGATACGGGCATTGAGCGTCCTTGTGAGCGTCACAGACACGCGCACCAACCAACTAAGTAACAACTGTTTGTTATTATTTTATTAATTGTTATTTGCCAAGAAGTTTAAAAAAAATTGCTATAACTTTTTTTGCGACAAGCTGCATTTTTTACAATAGATTAAATTTTCACCCAATGTTTTTACTTGAAAACACATGTGAGCTAATCCCATGCAGTTTTTTATGTCATTTAAATGATATCTACGATATCAAACCAGCAAGCAGATCCCCATTGTAATCACATAGGATGAATTGCACTCAGAAAAAATAATGAAATTTATTGATAAATTTAAGGAAGCACGTGAGGTTTATTATAAAGTATTGCTATATAAATTTTGAAACAAAAATACATACAAATTTTGAAAAGACATGTATGTATATATATCTCAAACCTTCTGACTTGTACGGAATGTATGATATTTCCTCGAACTCAATGAATGACTTGGTACAGAGTGTCTAAAAAACGCATACATGCACGCTAAGTGTTAGAATAGCAAACATTATTTGTTCGTCTAATTTCTTCATGGATTTAACGTCACGTTTTCTCAGCACGTGGCCGACTTGGAGATTGAGGAACGCAAAATGACAGACGGTTTTGAACTTATAAAAACGGGAAAAAATATTCAAGTGGTACTGGAAGTTGCTGCAGTTCGGAGACAGTAGACCACAGTTCTGATCTACCTTTAAAAGAAATAAAAAAGGAAAAAAAGTTTATTTCCAATAGAGATGGGGAAAAAGGTACATCATTGGTTCTCAAAATATCTTACAGTAAGTGAAATACATTCATATGATGCACACACGTGAGCATTGTAATACCCATGTGACTAGTAGAAGAAAAATGATTGAGGGCAATGTATTCCTAGTGTTGCTTTAATCTAGATCTGATGATATATGCAACCACAAATATAAAACAATAAACGATTTCAGTGGCAATGTATGGTTGAGAACACTCTTTTGAGTGCACACTTACAGTGAAATACGAGCTCAGGGACTTACGGCATAAGAAATTTGTAGAAAGTAAAACTGGTGGATTAAAATAATCCTGCGTCTAAGGTAGCGAGGTTGACATTCAGAACTATATTTTTACTCCTACGTATAGACTAGTATTCTAATCAAGGGACTCGAAGAAAATATTTTTATCACGCCACAAATTAATGAAATTTTTTTACTGATAACAATGGCACGAAATAATCTACCTGAGTGAGAAAAATGAAAATGATTATTCTACAACGGCTACCACGACATGTACAAAGGTAACTAATGCACGATAAACGCGTTGGTGGCGACGTGCGCCACCGGTGGTACACGGAGGCCATTTTCACAATGCTGCTGACCGACCAGTAGTCACAAATTCAATTTTCACAAATACTTAATCAAAGCTAAATGAAGGCACGATCTAGTTCGTCTTTGCTATTTTCAAATTGGCGCACCACAATTGACTTTGTGTTGGGGTTGAATGTTGAACTTCAGTTTTACCCGTTAACTGCTACGGGTTGATCAATATTCAAGTCCAGTTAGTGTTAATTTTAGAGATAAGTTAAAAAAAACATTAAACTAATAATGCCTTCAATTAGTTTTCATCGAGTATTTATGGAAACTGGGTTTGTGACCACTGATCGGTCAGCAGCATTGTGAAAATCCCCTCCGTGTACCACCGGTGGGACCCTCCGCAGCCAACATGTTAACCCGTCGCGGTAAACGAGTGGAGACACGAACTGGAGCATTTGCATCATTGCCACGTGGCCCTCGTCTTAATTTTGGTGGTGACCGCACAACTGAAGTTTCTAAATTATAGCTGCTTCAGATTACCCTTCATCGCGAACAATTCTGCGGGAGTTTTTTTTCTGTCATGATGGTTCTCGATTTCGTCTCGTAATCATACAATTGTTAACCAAAAAGGTGGATCAGATCTACACTCACGTCGGAATCGCAGTAACACAAACTTCCACTAATACTTCATTCACGTGGGCCTCACACACACGTCGTATACATGTGTGCGTTACATACACGTGTGCGTTACATACACGTTGGCGTTACATGCACGTGGGCGAAACATACATGTGTGCGTTACATGCACGTGGGCGTTCGTTTTAAGAACGTACACGAGTCTACGTGTGACATTTTGCGCAGCTCTACGGATGATTTTTCCACGTGTCAAGGAAACATGACACTAAATCCACTGTATAAAAACGCACAGTTGTTACTTGCTTGGTTGGTTGGGGCGTGTGTCTGTGACGCTCTTATGGATTTACATAGGGCAGTAGTGCAGCCAGGGGGGCACGGGGACCATGGTCCCCCCCGAAATGTTTTGTTGGGGGCCAGTTCAGTCGCTGTTTTGAGTAGAAGAATAATAAGATTGCTGATAATTAATTTCTAGCTCTCCTCCCCGAAATTATTCGGAGGGGATTCTGACCCCAATCCCCCCCCAAATTTGTTAATTTGTCATACATTGGAATCCCGCTCTTAAGGATTTACATAGGGGGACTATTAAAGTTAATAAATGATAGGAATAGACTGCTAATTTGTGACACATTGGAATCACACTGTACAGAGTGGCCCAGAAGTAACTGACCCTTTTAACATACTAATAAAAAGAAAACTATGAACGCTAAAAAGTTGAAACTTGTTTTATTGGAAAGAATAACAATTTTATAGTTTATTAACACTAAGTTTGGAATTTAATATCCTTTAAATAGTCGCTGCAGTTGTTTCGGCAAATTAGGGCTCTTTTCCTTGTTGCTTCCATAACGCTCCTTAGTGTATCTGGCGAGAGTTGAGCTATTTCAGAAGAAATGTTGTTTTTAAGTTCATGTAAATTTGTTGAATTTGTTCCATTAACTCGTGACTTGAGGTAGCCCCACAAGAAGAAGTCGCATGGGGTCAAATCTGGAGAACGAGGGGGACACTGGATGTTTCCAAATCATGAAATTAAATGATTTGGAAAGCAATCTCTTAAAAATATTATTCTCTTCTTGTGTTTTTCTGCTTGTGTAATTGTGTTTTTAGAAGGACTGATCCTTGTTTGAAAATGGATTCTGTAGTCACGTTGCACTTCTGTCATTGACGTCGTCTTAACGTAGGATTGCAGAATTCTTATTCTTTCTTGTTTGCTGTAGCGAACCATCATGAAAATTTGAGGTTATGAAATGAAGCAAAATTTCTTCAGTTTATATGCTAGCTGAGTATATAGGATACCATATAATAAACTAAAAAAATGTTATTCTTACAAATAAAACAAGTTTTAACTTTCTTGCGCTCGTAGTTTTCCTTTTATTAGCAAATCAAAAGGGTCAGTTATGTCCCTGTAGATGTGCCCAATGACCGTATTTGAGAGACGATTTTCACATCATTATCGAATCCCGTCATTTTTGACGGTCAGTGTGCACTAGTTTGCTCAGGAATGTAGCTGCGTAGGTGAAAATGTACGCTTCCGACCCTGTACGCTTCGTGTACGCTTCCGTGTACGCTTCCGACCCTGGGGCGAAGTGTGTGGACATTTTTTTAAGCGCTACTACCTGTATAGTCTGCGAGCGATCGATCATTTTTTGTCCGTTGACATGTCTTTCTAATCTCAACTTCTGGCGTACGATGTCAATGATCTATTCAGTCAATTGCCTACTGATGGCCTCACAAACTCTCAGTGAAAAATCGAGAAATTTTCTCAGATATTTGACATTTTCAATTTTAAAAACATGAATGCTTGTGTGGAATGTACAAGTGCACGAGAAAAAAATGACCTGCTTAGAAAATCTACTCATGAACCTTTAGAAATAATGGTATACAGCAGGCGCTGAAGACATCAATACTTGTGTTTTTTTTTAGTTTTTAAAGTTTTGCACACATTAAATTTTTTCCTAATTTTCATTAATTAATTTTCTTTATTTAATAATTGTTTTCATTTATTAATTATTTCATTTGTAATTTTTTTCTTGTATAATTTTTTTCACATATGAATTTTTTCCATGTATAATTTTCGATTAATTAAATGAACCGAAATTGCGGTCTGCAAAGAAACCTTCTTCGTTTTTGAATAAACGTCAGTAAGCCCTGTAGAAATTTGTTAGTGAAAATGAGGAAATTCAAAGCATTCTCAGAAAAATTCTATGGACAACAGAAGGTAACACGTGCTATTTTTTGTGTTAATTTTAAACGTATGTTATTTTGTGTTATATATATGAAATAGAGGCATATATGCGTTGTTTTTGAGATAGCATCATTTATGTGTTATTTTTGGAAAATGACAAGACTCGAAAATGTTCAAAAAAGCACATAACCATGTAATCAGGCTGGTCAAACACTAAAACACTTTGAGAACTTGAATTAGTGGCAGTGCGCAATGAACGGATCTGTGACACTGGCTTCACCTCCTCTCGATATTTTGCTGGAACAAATCCTGCAGATGTGGATGCCAAACAAATATATCCATCCCAATAGTACCCGCCATTAAAATATTCTTGTACTTGTGCACTGGTGAAACTCGTATCACAGATACGGGCATTGAGCGTCCTTGTGAGCGTCACAGACACGCGCACGCAGCGGACACCAAACTAGTGTAGAAATAAACACACCAAGAGTGTTCATGAGTAGATTATAAGTATTTAAAAAAATTAGTACATAAGTAGTCAAGTTCGTGTAGATCCACAATAAATAAATCCTTAATTGATTTTTCTTTCATATAAAGATGTATAAAACAAAGAGTATCTTTTGAACGGGGGATAAATAATACTTAAAGTTTTCTTGCACGATTTTATTCAAAATCCACATCATCCGTGTTAAGAAAAAAAAATAATAAGACAACGAAACAGGGAAAATTTGAGAGGAGCCTAATTGTACACAGAGAGAGAGAGAGAGAGAAGGTCACTTCCAAAAGATATACATACACAGAATGTAATTTACGCGTACCATTGGTACGTCCTCACGTATTCCAGCTCATGGCCTCTAAGGTTCTGGTATATCCTGAGCGTTAATCCTACTAGGATATCCTACGTTGTAATCCTACCAAGATATCCTACGTTGTAATTCTGATACGATATCCAACGAATTGACACCGCTAGAACTTCCTACTCGTTAATCCTGCAGGGATATCCTACCTATTAAACTTGCTTGAATATCCTAAGAGCTTATCCCTACAGAATATCCTACGCATTAATCCTGCTAGAATATACTGAGCATTAATCCTGCTAGAATACCCTACCCGTTAATCCTGCTAGAATACCCTACCCGTTTATCCCGCTGCCATATCCTACTCTAATTCTAGAACGCAGGAATCTGACCAAGCTTTCACACCGCGGACTTCTGAGACACGTTAGCATTCTCAGGTTTTAATATCCGGAAATTGTATTCTCCAAAAAACATTCCGGTCGTTGACAGTTGACAGATTCCAAAGACCTGCGATCGGTATTTTTAAGGTCTCGCAGAATCCCAGAATCTGATGGTTCAGAGAATCCTGAAATAGACCTTGTGTGGGGTATACGAATCAATTTTGAAGGTTCGAAAATCTTTGAGAAAAATTTTTCCTTGGGATGTCATAGTCTGAATTTGAACAATAAAACTCGGAAAATTTCGATTGAAGTCCGGATCAACTTTAGTGCTAGGGATACCCAGAACAACTTTAGCACTGGGGATATCCAAAATGACTGCAGAGCTGGAAATCTGGAATGAATTTAGAGCTAGATATCCAAAACGAAGCAGCACTTCGAATATCATGGTACTGAAAACCATCAATGATTCGGATCTAAATCGAGGAACAGAGAAATCGTCGTGGGAGTTGTACTGGTACTAGTCGCTAGTACAGACACCTGTCAGTAGTACTGGCACCCGTCACTAGCACTAGTACCATGACACCGCTGGTACTCGTTAGTTGTAGGAGTTGGACCGAGCGCTCGCCTGACTTTCACTCCTCGCAGCTGCGGCATCCTCCTCAGCAGCCTTGGCGATCTGGTCCAACACGAACTGGGGAATCGGGTGGGGGAACTCGGGAGCGACGGGGATCCATGAGGATTGGGGTTGGTAACCTCCTACAGCATCAGCTACATACGTAAGCTCAAACTCCTCCCCAGTGGGGAAGGTAAATCTCACGGAACCAGATTTCTCGANCGGGGAGAGGGTTCCTTTCGGGCGGCAGGGGCGTCGTATTGGGGAAGGCAGGCCGCGGTGGCCACCAAGCACGAGATGATCAACTGGGAAATATTTGACAGGAATTTGTAAGTTTTTGGTGTAAAACAGGTGAGCATCTTAGTTAATTTTTTCACTTTGGGAAAATTTGAAACGTTTTTGTAAGTTTTTGGGGCAAAACAAGTAAGCATCTTAGTTAACTATTTAACTTTGCAAAAATTTGAAAGGATTTTTTTAGTGTGTTAATTCAATCACCAGGGGATTATTTCAAACCCTCTTTTAAATTTTTGGTATAAAATAAGTAAACATCGTAAATAATTACTTCACTTTGGAAAAATATGAAAATTTTTTTTTGGCTTATGGTACAAAATAAGTATACATCGTTATAAATTATTTCAATTTGGGAATATTTGAAAGGATTTTTAAGTGTTTGGTATCAAAGAGGAATATATCATAATTAATTACGTCCCTTAGAAAAAGAATTTGGACGGATTTTTTAAAAATTTTTGTCATAAAATAGGTAAAATTTGTAGTTCATTAAATTCCAAAGTGGAAAGAATCAATGAGGTTTCCCAAGTGCTTGGTTGAAAACCAGTAACCTTTGCAGTTATTTGGCGCTTACGAACAGAACTCGAGCACTGAAGCAACAAGGAGCAAACAAGTCTGCTTTTGCGGGGTGTCGACGTTTTCTTTCCGGAGAAAATTGGTAAAAAAAAAGAAGGAAGGATTTGAGAGAGTCGATTTTAAATTCATTTAATATTCGTGAACCAAAAGCCTGCATAGTTTATTGCAATTGTATTGCAAATGCATTGTTGCGTAGTTGTATTGCAAATTAAACAACAATGTGACTTTGTATTGAATTCTACTTTATTATCTTCCCATCACGTACAAATGAATATCACGAGGAATAATATTTTCTGCCACAGAGCAAGTTTAAAATACAGCGATTAAAATTCTCAGAAATGTGCTTCTATGGACAGTGCAAAATAAGAGTGCAAAAGACGGTGCATTTCTACACCCCCTAATGGATGGAATTTATGAAATTGACGATGATACATATGAGAGAAAAATCACTAATTTAGATATTCAAAAATTAACATTCTCGTAGTTAGGATACATTTTTTAGGAAATCAGCTGCCAAATATGTTGAATAGAAATTTTATCATAGCATCTAGTAGAGCTCTAATTTTTCAAACATGAGGAACTAAATGAGCTTTTAAGTTTTTGCAAACTTTGGGAGCTTATACCCCCTAAATTTAGTCTAACTTTAGTCTGACTAAATTTAGTTTAACTTTAGTGTAACTAAAATTAGTCTAAATTCAGGCTAACTTTAGTCAGACTAAATTCCGTTTAACTTTAGTTTAACTAAATTTAGTCTAACTCCCACTTTAGTCTAAGCATTTAAGAAATTATATCAGAGTCTCTGTCTATACGGCCGCAAATACATACATGTGTATCAGAAAATATTACTAAAATATTTCAGTTATAAACCATAAGATTATTGGCAAAACTTTAATAATTCAGTTGAACCCTAATTTGCCTCCTGACGGGAACTCCAGTTCCCAGATGGCTAGTGCTGCCAGCTTATGGAAATTGACAAAATTTCGGTTTAATTCAACTAGTAGGGAAATAATTTGAACTAAATGACAAAATTATGGCAATTAATAGTATTCCTGCAACCATGTTTTTAGACATTCCAGAAGTTTGACACGTGCAATTTGCTATTGATATCCACTCAGTGTAAGCTTCATGGTCTATGCAATACATTTAATACCATTTTTATTTAACTTGAGCAAGTTTTTCACAAGTGCATTTATTTACAGAACAAATTAAACAAAAATTAAGATGTTTTTGTTTCTCAAATTTTTCGACCATTTTTTGGCGTCGAAGCACACACTTTTGAAGAATGTATTTTTTTTCAATTTAAGAAGGAAGTAAGCACCTGCTTTTACAGAAAAAACATGCTAGGGCAATTTTGCTGATATTTCAGTGTAATGACTGAAATTACCTAAGAAAATTTTTCCTTTAACTTTTTGAGTGTCGGGAAGCAAAGGGTTAAATTGGATTTCTATACAATGTGTAAGAAGTGCATTGAACGCGGTAAATTCATGTCAAACATTTGTATGTTTATTTGAATTATAACAAATTATTGAAAAATGAACAAGAAACGCGTTCAAATGAGTAGATTCATGCATGATACTTAATTTTTTACACCGACAATCTTAAGGGAAATGGGTAGAAATTACATTGAATCCAGGGGATTTAAGCAAAACCTTTACAAATTTCAGTGGACAACAACAGATTCAAGCGAACGAAATACAAATTTCACAGCTTCTTACAATATATTCCTAAATTAAATTTCTTTATAACAATTTCGAGCGAAATACTTACGAATTTCATGGTGAGGTATGTAGTTGACTGCACAAGCTGCTGTGATGAACTGATGACCACTGGACCAGCGCGTGGTCCTTATATAGGGGAACAGGGGCAACCGCACCCACCCACGTGACCTTGCTGGGTAGGCACGGACTATCTGTGCTCTCTCCGGCACCATGAGGTGGAAAATGCATTCGGGATACAAGCTTATCGCCGCCAGGGACACTTACGTTCAAAATTAAATTATAATATTGAGAATTGAATTATCATGTTGAAAATGAAAGTATAACGTTGAAAACGAAAGTACAGCGTTGCAAATGAAATTATAACGTTGAAAATGAAATTATAACGTTGAAAATGAAATTATTACGTTGAAAATGAAATTATAACGTTGAAAATGAAATCATGATGTTAAAATGAAATTTTAATGCTGAAAATGAAATTATAACGTTAAAAATGAAATTATGATGTTGAAAATGACGTTATCATACTTAGAATTAAATTATAAAGCTGAAAATGAAATTGTAAAGAAACTTTCGAGAAATATTGAACACCATAAAATTCGTGGTTTAATAGTTTTTAAATAAAATGTATCATTGAAAGTGAACTTTCCACAAGCACACAGTTACAACGATTTTTCGAAGCCCTGGATAGGGAAAAAAGTTTGGTAAATTTGAGCAAACACGGCAAGACTCCAATAAAAGTAGCGCTTGGGGTTGGAGAGAGATATCGTAACAAAACTAATATCAGCTTGAATTTCAGACTTGGCAAAAGTTTTGTAGCTTGTGAGATGCACCTTTTTTTCTAAACCTGCTTGTAAAATGCCAGCTTTCAATCAACATGTTCATAACAACCACTATCTTCTATCCATCATAACTTTTGTTTGAATAACATGACTAGCATTCTTATATCACATTTGGTATCAGAATATGACAAAAATTGCGAAGCGCAAATTCGTGCGCTTTTTTAATTGTCTGCGCTACTTATGAATCTGCCACATTTGGCCATACTTTTTCACTGTCGATGTCCTTTAAATAAGATAGAGGCATACGGACAATCTTTGCACTCTTTAACTTAACTTGATACATTTGAATATATTAACTTGATTTGACTTGATACTCTTGAATCTTTAACTTGATACATTTAATACGTTTCATGCGTAGTGACCCACCGGGGGTCACTGAGGGTATTTTCCTAATGCTGTTAACCGACCAGGAGTCACAAACTCAATTTTCATAAGAACTCAGTGAAAATTAAATGAAGGCACGATCTATTCGATGTCCGTTACTTTCGAAGTTGATCTCTAAAATTAACTCTAGTTTTAGTTGATAAATTTAAAACTTAAATAAAAAATGAAGTTCAGTTTAACCCACCGTAGTTAACGTGTCTAAATACATGGTTACCCCCATTCAGGATGTACATGTATCAATTATTTCAAGAGATCACTTGCTGGGTAGACACGGACAATTTTGCTCTCTCTCTCTTCAGCCCCCATGAGTCGGAAAAAAAATAAAGATACAAGGTTACCTCCGCCCAGGACACATGCGTTACTGGGGTAGGTACTTGGCTCAGAGTTACTTGGTCAGATGGAGTTCTTGCCCTGAATGCTAATGAAGGACAATGACGGAGTCGTGGACTTGATTGTTGTGGGTCAGGGAGTAGGGGTCAAAGTGTTTAAGGTGTTAACATTTAATGGGGTGGTGTGGTTTTTTGGATGAAGGACCGTGTCCTGTGAATTGAGTAAAGTGTTGATGTTTGAAGAAATGTGGGTTATGTGAAGTGTTGATATTTGAGGTGGGGGATTTTTCGATAGTATGAACTGTGTAAAGTGTTAATAGTAATGTGGTGTGGTTTTTTGGGTGATGGACCGCGTACTGTGGACTGTGTAAAGTGTCAATGCTTGAAGTAGTGTGGGTTAAGTAAATTGTTTATATTTCTGGTGGGGGATTTTTGAATAGTGTGGACTGCGTAGAGTGGTAATATTTAAGGTTGTGTGGTTTTTAGATAGTGTGGACTGTGTAAAATATTAGTGTTTGAAGAAGTGTGGGTTATGTAAAGTGTTGGTATTTGAGGGAATGTGGTTTTTAGATTTTGTGAACTGGGTAAAGTAGTGTTCGATGAAGTGTGGGTTATGTAAAGTGTTGATATTTAAGGTAGTGTGCACTGTGTGAGGTATTGGTATTTTAGGAGTGCGGCCAGAGTAAAGTATTGGTGTTTAAGGTACTGTGGGTTATATAAAGTGTTGATATTTAAAGCGGTGTGTTTTTGAATAATGCGGGCTGTGTAAAGTATTGTGATGTGGGGGTATTTGGATAATGGATGGGTGGTTTTTGGATAATGTGAACTTTGTGGAATATTGGTTTTCGAGGTAGCGTGGGTAATGTAAAGTGTTGATATTTATGATATTAGGTTTTTTGGATAGTGCAGACTGTGTTAAGAATTCGTATTTAAGGTAGTGTGGGTTGTGTAAAACTTGATATTAAGGTGGTGTGGTTTTTGGATAGTCTAAACTGTTTAAAGTATTGATGTTTGAAGTTATTAGGTAGGATAGTTTTTGCTGAGTAAATGATGGAAATGTAAAGTGAGTTTTTTACATAGTCTAAACAAATTAATATAGGCATTACCATTTAAGATAATGAGGTTTTTGGAAAGTTTGGACTGTGTAAAGTGGTGATATTTTACCCACTGGGTTATACGAGTACGCACTAACGAGAGAGTTTTCAGCAATGCGTCACATGGATTATGCTTTCCTTAGTCACCTGTATTTTAAATGCATTCCCAGA
>JACJUY010010025.1:17811-28116 GCA_014220935.1 Platorchestia sp. MABIK | reverse complement strand
AGTTTAAAGTAACTTGAATTTTCGATGAAAATGTTTCATCAGAAGGTAACTAAAGGTTGAAAAACACCCCATGTGCACTTAGTATCACATACGATACTATTGAATTTACACAAAGAAGTGTCGAGAACTGGAATTAATTATTTTTCAGGATAGTTGCTCTCAAGTTGCATTTTCGAGTACTATCGAAAACAGAATAGACATTGAGAGCAATAATAACAGGGTATCGAAATTTTCTGTTATTCCTTCCGAGATACTTTTGAGCTCACCTAAATGTCAATGGGCTGAACTCTAATGCAATATTCAACTACATAAATTTGAATGTCACTGAAATGAAGTAAACTCACGATTTACTGAAAGTTGATTTCGAAAAGGTGTACATGATTATACAGTTAAAGGCCACAGGTAGGTCATGCCATAGATAGCGGGGTAACCCTCTAAAGTAGTAGAAATCATTGAATGAAAATGGCCAACAAAAGAACACAAAAAATGACATTGTACGCAGAGGTTACGTTGATGAAGCTACTCAAATCAACTCAGAATTTTCACTCTCGGCGGCAGCGTAAAGAAATCTCTCTCAGATAAACTCAAGCTTTTTAGATAATAAAACGTCGGACAGCAGAAATTTGGGAAACCTTATAAGCGGCTGACACCGTAGAAAAGGACTAAAAATACCACAAAAAAATTACGTACTCGCTGCCATTTTGTATCGTATGTTTACAACACGCTTCCAAACCTACAAGAGAAACGCCTAATTTTGCTTTACTCACCGACGGAAGACCTCGTTTATGTCGACTCCCAAGCCAAGAAGCGTTTTTAACACTTAGTTGTTCGTTTTGTTTTGCGTCGTATCCAGCCATACGCGACTGTCTTAAAGAAGAAGGGTTCCCTGGGAAAAATACATTAGAATGAGACGTATTTTCGGATCATTTGGATGGAAGTTTCACGTTCTGACATTTCAGCAAGGAAGCACGATTGAATTTTACCTAGTTCGCTGAAATAGTGTGAATTTGATGAATTTAAAAAGTGAACACGAATGCAACTTAATTTCACAGAAATTAAATGAAAAGCTCAGCGAGACCTTTGCGTGGGGCCATGCTCTTATTACAAGAGAAAATTAAACCCAGGCGAATTGGTCGCCCTGGGACAGATGCCGCAGAGGAAACGCAAAAACTTGAGCAAGAAATAAGCTACTTTCACCTCCGGTGAAAATTAAGTAAATGGACATGGAAATTAACTTCACTTGGGAAATTATTTTACGAGCAAGAAATTACATGAAACCTACCTAAACCAAAAGCTCTCACTTTCGGTGCAGCAGTTGACGGACAACTGCTTTAGTGCTGGAAGCAGCTCATGTTCGGACACGCGTGACTCGATTATAGCACGCAACATAAACGAAGCAACAGCGATTGGAGAACACGTCAACCCTGAGGAACGAGGAATGTAATGCGTAACTAAGACATCATTGCCTACACACGATAAGGAAAGCGTCGAGGTCATCAACAGTTACGCCTTGAAACTTCAGTACACAAGACCGCATTACTTCTCATAAACATCGGCTGATTACGACCCAGTCAAAAGTCTTCCACACTGCCCTCTCCGGAAATTTTACTCCAGTCTAAATTTTCCATCACATGAACCTGTACAAAGCTTCGTTCACTCTCCAAGCGAACACTGCTCCCCAACATTAACAAACGCCAGATTGTTGAACTCGGGACCTACGCAGGGTTGAGGCCCTCGATTTACTCTAATTTAGTCCCATCAATTTTCCCGTACAAGGTTTTAATGCCAAAACTTCAACGAGCATTGCGCATTCGAGAACAATTCTTCACATTAAACGAGTCCGTTTTGTGACCCTTGTTCTATGACAAACCCGCTCCGTATACACACAACGGCTACAAACCGGTGTACTTGACACTTTTGACAACCGCCACCTGCTATACTTCTCCAAAACTAGTGAAAAACGAATGAAAATGCAGTCTCACAGAATACCTCCTCGCGCTCTACTATTCAAAGAACATCCTCCGTAAACTACGATTTACACAATGGGTGGCGCTACAGTTCGAACACCGATAAAAAACTTACCACATTGCAGCAGTGTTGTGAAAATTTGTGTGAAGGCCCCCGGGGAGCGTGTGTCGTCCGCAACGGCATTCCAGTCGATGCACGCGTCGTTATCGTCAACCTCATGCAATCTGTTCGGAAGTGAAGTGGTGCAGGCAATAGTGTTACTCACAAACACGCGACGTCGTAAAATACATGAAACTGATTATTAAGTCGTAGTTTGACACTAATCTTAATGCTATGTTTAGGCCAAGCATAAATTCAATACGTAAATTGCAATCGAAAGACAGATCGACATCACTAGTACCATATTAAAAATGAATATCTCGAATATACTCGGTTAAAGCACAGCCATAGGATAAGAAAGATCGACATTCAACAATAAGAAAATCGATTGACCATTTTGCCTGAAATTAGCGAGAACATGCGTTAGATCCTCACCTGCTCATTGTGAAGTGGTGCGCGTCAACATCTACATTGGTCCTCAGACATAATTCGGTTTCTTTTCCAACACATTCACCGTTGTCGAATTTCATGTCGACATTCATGTGCAGGCAAGGTGTTCTCCAGCGTGTAAATTCCGGATTTTTTCTTGTCCCTTCTGCGAGCAACATGTTTAGGAATTCGATACTGGAAATTTCGGAAAAAATGGAAAAAAATAATAAAGGATGTTTAAAGCTAGGTAACCTCTTTCAATGGCTTAGTATAAACGAGCAAAAATATGCAGGATTTGATGAGCTGGCAAATAGCTTTTCAAAATTTGATAAAACAAATAAAGTACAATTGCCTTCATATAACACACAAGCGTCGTCTGAAAACCAACCACTAACTTCTACTAACGTTTTGAATAAAATCAAATTCTTAAGCATAAAAATGCGGATAGCTAGGAAGGTAACAATAATATAGGTGTTAATGCAGGCAGTTAGTCGCCCTACTACAAGCACAGTGAATATAATGATAGTTGACACCATGAAAGTCATCACACTGGTACTCTTGGATTTTCATTAAAAGATTACGTAGAAATTGTGGAGGCATCGAATTTAAACCTCCACTAACATCGACCAGAAAAACAATTCACACGTAAAAAAATTTTACAAGTAGGATAATCGAGCGTCATAGCCACTCACAATAACAGATTAAAAACTTAAGCTTAACCCAAAAGAGGGGCTATGTTAGGTATTGAGAGGCCTTAATGAGACTTTGCATAAGCGCCTTAGACAAACATCGGCATCTACAGATGCTTTATTTCCAATTCAAGCCTGATACATATCACCGTGTACATGGGTTTTTCAAATGCCTTATAACTAACACCAGGACGCCATGACGCTTTCCCCCGGTCAAGACCGGTACCCAATTCAGACACCTGGGTAGAGTGAGGTATTGTGCTTAGAACTTTTTCTCCTATACCCGACGGAGAAAATCGCAGCCGGGAATGGAAAACCCCTCAAGAAACGTTCAGAGGCATACAGGGACGAGCATTCTACTCACCCGCACATCGTTGAAATTGCGAAAAAAACGCGAAGCTTTTCAAAAAAAATAGGACAGAAAAGACGCGTGTTCAAAGCGTGATTAACGATAGTAAAATGACGAGTCTTCAATGACAATCCCAGCGAGTGTTCGGATTTTGTTCATGAGATCTTGAAATGCAACTGTAACAGTGGAATGGAAAGTTAGCTTGCGCCCTTCTAGCCTCAAGAAAGCGAGAGGATTTATGAAGACACCCCCATTCAAGCATGGAGTTTATACGCAAGGTGTGTTCTCAAACTCTGCTTATAATCAGCATGATTGGAAAAAGTTCACGAAACAAAGTTTAAGAGGAAATTTATAGATTCTGATCAAAAAATAGAGATAGGGATAGTTACCTTGGATCTAAGATTTAAATTCGCTTATGGTATACACGTGTAAACTCTAAGTTCCAACAGGAGAAGCACAACATGACCATAATTGTTTCGGCTGCTTCGTATGCAGCATAAACTTAATGACGGTAGCCGAGAAGAGCTTAAACGCGCATGTGATTTGACGTATGGAGTAAAAATCGTGATTGTAGTTGATAAATCTGACACTCATAACGACAGTTGTGTTGAAGTGCATGATAAACGGCTTTGGAATGTCACATTGGTTCAAGCATTCCAAAGAATCACGAAAGCAGAACATCAAAGGTTATATTTAGATTCGTTTTAGTGTGCGTTAGCGACTGAGACAAGTATGAAATGCACAGGAAAACTGCATGAACAAAATAAGGCAATACTTTACACCTTCACCTTATCGACGGGATTGTTAACGATAGGTTGTAAATGTTAGAATTGGGAAATCGACTTCACTGCTCGAGTACATTTTGATCCTTCCCAAGAAACACGAAAATGCAACTGCACAAAAACATTTCACCTCGAATGATGAGTTATTGTTTTAAAAGATCACGAAACAGATGAAAGGTCATTCATTTACAGAAAGTGAATGAGCAGTTTACCGAATGGTGCACATATGGCGCAATACGCGTTAAGTACTACCCTAAGAATGAAATAAGAACACCTTGTCAGGAACTCGTTCATAGATCAAAATTCGGGAAGAAATATGTCTCGAAAAAGTAACGCAGAAAAATATATGGAAAATATAACTCGGCGTTTAAAGCACCATGCACGGAAAGCGACGAGGACTGTACTTGGCAGAAATATCCTCGCTCTACATACCGGTGAGTGGGATGACTCGCTCGTCTCTGTCAAGGGTTTGGTACCTCATCCAACATGAAGGTGGCCAAGAATACGAAATATAACCGTGGGGTAGTAAACAGTGTGGAAAATAATATATTAGGAAATGAAAGAATCCCCATTCATCGTTGAACAAAATACTAAAATTTAAATCGATCAAATATAAAGACAATGAGAATAAATGTTAGCTTAAGCCTCCCTAACTGTAATAAAGGCGTTCCTCACGGAGGAATGATGAGGGCACCATTTAGGATGGCGTTAAAGGGAACGCGAAATCTATGCACAAGGTGTGTTCCTGTGCACGATCTACTGCGCTTAACAGGAGAAGTTAAGAAGGAAGATTAGGAGAAGAGGTAAAACTTGAAGAATAATCAGGTGATGAAAAACAGGGTAGCAGTGAACCCAAAAAAGATGGTCCTTGACATAACAAACAACATTTCAATCCAAGCAAAAGAAGGCCTACCTAATTCTCCGGTCGTAATCTCACGTTTTCTCCCCGGGAGTGACAATTCCCTTAGATAGAATAGTAGTATCCCCACTGAAGGGGAAAGAAAGCGAGAACTTTGCTAAAGGTATAAAGCAACTGCAGTCACCATTTCCATCGTTAGAAGTAAGTAGTGTACTTTCAGTAAGTTTTAAAGCACATACGCCCAAGTGACCAATTGAAACATAAATGTCAAGTTCATAAAAACTACCTGCAGTATCACTGGCACTAACATTCTATGTGGGAAGGAAGGAGCAGCCATTCAGCGCTGACAAGTAGGTAAGGAGCTTGTTTCAAATACAGAAGCATGTGAAAAACAATATTATAAAAAATCTGAACATTTGTACAAGAATCTCGGAGCAGAGTCAGTAACCAACTGAAAAGCAACACCACAGCTCGCAATGTGTTTGTGGTTAGGATTAGTGAATAACAAAATTTTACCAGAAACTAAACAAGCAAATTGCCAATGACACTTAGCAGGTTAAAATGATGCATGCAAAAAACTGTACGCACAGTAAATGAGGCACAGATAATTGCCGCTAAAAAACGGACAGAACGGCAGAAGCCCACCTGACGGTGGCACGAGTCTCTGGTGCAGACTTGCCGCTCTTCTTCCGTGGCGACAGCGAGCAGTCCGTGCCCTGAATATTGCAGTGTAGTTCATATCGTGTAGGGATTGCTAATATATTGCAGCGTTAATAAATAACACTTACAGCGTTGGTGTGGTATTTATTATTGTCAAGCCAACGTGTGAAAATCTTCCAACCAAGACCTTTTCCGGATTTGAACTTTTTTGCTACCGAGAATGTACAAGGAGCTAGATGATAAAATGAAAGCAAGGATACGCGAACTGAATGAAAGTCCTCCACCGCCAGCCGTCTAAGACCAATCATGACGTAATTGAGCAAAAACAACGCAGCATGGATGCCGCATCTTGATCACGAGAGCGACACACCTCAGCAGAGCATTCCCTTCAGTAGGTTGAAAAAGCATGTCCTCATAAAGCTGAAAATCTAATAAAATATGAAATTTTTATTTCAAGCAACCACACGCAAAATCATCTGAATAACACTCATGAAAGCACTGTAAATCTCTATTAAATCTCTGTTAAATTAAATCGTCCCGGTAGAAACTGTAAATTCTACATGAAAATATTACCGTATTCAAAAATTAATAACTCTCATTACGTATCGAAAAGAAATTCATAGCAAAATTAAGAAAATCATCTAATTCCACGCCACGATTAACGTGGATCGAACTTAAGCTTTAATTGAAATGGTCTGAACATGGAATAATTCCTCGGTCCATACTTGGCCAAGTACCATCGTACATACAACGGCAAAGCTCTTCCACCTGAAACTCTTCGCGCACCTCGCTTCAATATAGGAATCTCAACCGCAGAACAACATATATGTTACACGATCATTAATTGAAGGTACTTCAAAGACGCACAAATGCGACTAGCATAAAATAAGTTTAATGTTGCCGCATTTAAAAAGTATCTCATTCTGTAGCTGATTTACCTTCACCATCAAGGATACAAAATTGACGACTGCCCTCATCAACTCGCATACCAGATACCAAAATTCAACATTTTTCCGAAGTTCTTGTTTACTTTTGCCTAAAACAGTTCCTTTACTCAAATATCAATCAACGTCAACAAAATACTGCAACACTCACTTGCTGGCGGTCTACAGGAGAAACAAGTAGGACGCTCCTTCATAATTGTTGACTTCTAAAAATGGAAAGTACGCCAAAAGAAACCTGCAAAGAAAATATTCCAAGATTAACTTTTATTGTAAACTACTAAAATAAGTGAACAATTAAAAGGATTGAAGGAATTGAACAGCACATTTGAATTTCTTAGCAATTATCAAGGTTTCATTAGATGCAAGCATTCTTTTTAAATGACATTGTTTAACTTATGCATTGTCTCGTTAAATCTAATAATGTTATCTGAATAGCTGCTAAGTCTCCACAGCCAAATAAAAAACGCTACTATTTAAAATAAATACAATCCTAATTTAGTGCATATGGCGTTGAAAAATTCAGTGCAAATACGATTCTCGTATTTTAACCACAATTTAAATCAAAGCCATACACTGGTGTATTTTTTTTGGCAAAATTCAGTTTGTCAAAGAAGTTACAGCTTTTTAATTTCCAGTCCGAAAAACAATTTTCACTGTAAAAAATTCATCTTCCAATCGATTTTGACGCATATAAGTAAAAAAGTAAATCTTTCGATACTCTATGCGCACATGTTAAAATTTGAAAAAAGCGGAAAATAACTTGTGAAAATACCGTTCAAATTCAAAATAGGCTACACAAATTAATTGTCACAACTGTAAAAAACGAGAAACCTATTGATGAAAGCCTAATTCAAGACCTTTCAGATGATGCATGACAAGAAATAATGAGATTTGAGTGCATTTGCCAGGAGGAAAACTGATGTAAGTTCGTCTGTGTTGACGCACACCCACATGTTGCCCTGTCACTGCACCATATATGCATAGCTAAAAGAACGCCAGTGTTGCGGTAAGTGGGTTTTACTGCGTTTGAGGAGAATGCTGGGATATACTTGAGAAAAACGACGAAATTAGATACTTGAGAAACAGGTTAGTGTTGTGTCCTGTGAGCTTCATATGTCCTGTGCGCGTCACAAACACTATTAATTGAAATACAAGCAATAATATGGGGAACAATATTAGTAATTAATTCAGTTTTTACAAATAATTATCGTCACATGATAGGTTATAACTTAGCTATCAACATAACAAAATTTACTTGTCAAATTATAGCTACTTATATCAGCAATATTAATAGGAACATTTTAGGTACGATTATCAATAACACCTGAAAGAACATGAATTGTGTTAATAATGGAAATGGGTGAGCAGGAACGCCCGTATAATCCTTTGCTCATGCCAGAACTAAAGACGAAGTCTGGAATAATATGAGTACATAATGCTATGAAGACGGCGTCGACATCGCTCGCAGCCCATCGAGCAGACGCTCCTACTTCAAAGTTTGGTGAATGTGAATGCCAAATGACGGCTGCAGAACTCATTAATTAAGCATTTCAGGAATGGCAAACACGAACTGAAAAATTTCTAGAGGTCATGGAAACAAATTTTAATTTTGTAATCGATATGCAAAATAGCCATCACGTTTCAATTTTTTTCACAAAAATAATGCATTCCAATCAATACCTACTTGATCATGAATTTTTTTCATTTTTTGACGGTATAATCATTTTCCCAGTTAATAAATTAAATCCAATTGATTTCCAAACGATTACTGCAAAGATTTAAACCATTGCATTATTTCAACCATTGCGGAACCCAATTAAAACAAGATTGAAACAACAAAAGCCATCTGACCGGTGTACAAGGAGCTACATAGGTGACTGCACAACCCAACACCAAGAACCTGCCAACAATTCAACACACAACGACAAAAGCGTGCATTTCAACACGCTCCAACGACCTCATTTTACACCATCTACGGTACGTACTGTTGGAATACTGCACACTCCTGTCTACGTGCACGTAACTGCAGTCCTGTATTAACTGTTGTAATACTGCACACTCCTCTCTACGTGCACGTAACTGGAGTCCTGTATTGTTCAACCGACCNTAAAGCTTAAGTTCGATCCACGTTAATCGTGGCGTGGAATTAGATGATTTTCTTAATTTTGCTATGAATTTCTTTTCGATACGTATTGAGAGTTATTAATTTTTGAATACGGTAATATTCTCATGTAGAATTTACAGTTTCTACCGGGACGATTTAATTTAACAGAGATTTAATAGAGATTTACAGTGCTTCCATAAGTGTTATTCAGATTTTTTTGCGTGTGGTTGCTTGAAATAAATATTTCATATTTTATTAGATTTTCAGCTTAATGAGGACATGCTTTTTCAACCTACTGAAGGGAATGCTCTGCTGAGGTGTGTCGCTCTCGTGATCAAGATGCGGCATCCATGCTGCGTTGTTTTTGCTTAATTACGTCATGGTTGGTCTTAGACGGCTGGCGGTGGAGGACTTTCATTCAGTTCGCGTATCCTTGCTTCCATTTTATCATTTAGCGCCTTGTACATTCTCGGTAGCAAAAAAGTACAAATCCGGAAAAGGTCTTGGTTGGAAGATTTTCACACGTTGGCTTGACAATAATAAATACCACACCAACGCTGTAAGTGTTATTTATTAACGCTTTAATTAATATATTAGCAATCCCTACACGATATGAACTACACTGCAATATTCAGGGCACGGACTGCTCGCTGTCGCCACAGAAGAAGAGCAGCAAGTCTGCACCAGAGACTCGTGCCACCGTCAGGTGGGCTTCTGCCGTTCTGTCCGTTTTTTAGCGGCAATTATCTGTGCCTTATTTACTGTGCGTACAGTTTTTTGCATGCATTATTTTAACCTGCTATGTGTCATTGGCAATTTGCTCGTTTAGTTTCTGCTAAAATTTTGTTCCTCACTAATCCTAACCACAAACATATTACGAGCTGTGGTGTTGCTTTTCAGTTGGTTACTGAGTCTGCTCCAAGATTCTTGTACAAATGTTCAGATTTTTTATAATAATGCTTTTCACATGCTTCTGTATTTGAAACAAGTTCCTTACCTACTTGTCAGCGCTGAATGACTGCTCCTTCCTTCCCACATAGAATATTAGTGCCAGTGATACTGCATGTAGTATTTATGAACTTGAAATTTATGTTTCAATTGGTCACTTGGACCTGCGTGCTTTAAAAGTTACTGAAAGTACACTACTTACTTCTAATGATGGAAATGGTGACTGCAGTTACTTTTACCTTATGCAAAGTTCTCGCTTTCTTTCCCCTCCAGTGGGGATACTACTATTCTATCTAAGGGAATTGTCACTCCCGGGGAGAAAACGTGAGATTATGACCGGAGAGTTAGGTAGGCCTTCTTTTGCTTGGATTGGAATGTTGTTTGTTATGTCAAGGACCATCTTTTTCGGTTCACTGCTACCCTGTTTTTCATCACCTGATTATTCTTCAAGTTTTACCTCTTCTCCTAATCTTC
>JACJUY010010023.1:4465-21951 GCA_014220935.1 Platorchestia sp. MABIK | reverse complement strand
TGCTTGTGGCAGAGGGAGAGGAGGGTTTGTTATATGAGGGCAAACATCGGGAGGAGAGAGGAGGAGAGGGTTTGTTATATGTAGGCAAACATTGGTTTATACTGCTGGAGGTTTCACGCGGAAAGGCTGTCGACTTAGAACAATCATTCAACTCATTCTGCGGTTTTGCATAATCATTAGAGTATTTAATTTCTTCATTCAGGTCATGGGAGCTACTGACACAGGGGATAAAATGTGAAAAGATTAAAAGTCATGATGTGTGAAATCATCTAGATTGCAGAGCAAATTGTAAAAATATTTTGATTTTTGATGAGGTCAAATCTCATGCAAATCTTTGTAGTAAATCTTTGCAAAGATGAGTGGGCCAGACGCATTTCTTCCTCGTTTCGCCTATGTTATTAGTACATCTATGTTATTAGTACATCCTATTAGTACAATATGATAATGATTATGTGAACGGATCTTACTTCTAACACGGCATCGAAGATGTGCACATGAAGACGAAGAGAAGCTGGTTCATTGTGACAAATGTCAATCAGTCAATATTGTGGTGGTTGTCTAGTAACCAGTACATATTACTGAGCAAAAAATTGATAAAGCAATTTTTTTTCCTGTAACGAACAAAATTTCTTAGGCATTAAGTTCATAAAATATTCATTTTTTACTCTGAATGATTCGCGTTGTAGAGTTTAAGCTCTCAAAAAATTCCTGGTTTAATAATTTTGACCTTGATACTTTTGATTTGGAAGTTCATTTCAACAGCAGAGCAAATAATGATTATCTTGATTTCTAATCTGTACACATTTCGCATTGTATGATGATCACATACGTGACGTGATAGACTAGAATGACTCAAACTAATAGCACTCTGGAGTGGATTAAGACAACGAGAGAATTCATTTCAAAAAGAAGTTTAAAATTTTCCTGAAATTCTCAAAGAATTTCTGAAATAAAATGATTGTCTTGCTTTGCTGGAGTTTTTCCCGTCGAATCTAGTAGTGGGGTTTGGTGCAAGCCAAAATGTAATACGAGTTAATAGGAAATTTGAGGAATTTTTCTTCAACTTTCAGACGAATGAAAGAAACATTGAATCAGTGGATTACTTTCAAAGGGGCAATCTCCAAATACTTTTTGAAATCCTAGCACACTGATAGCCACACAGGTAAATCAAATGAGACGTAGCAGCTCATTTATTAAATCGCCAAAGAATCGAAGTTCCTTCAATGAACACTACGGGAACGCATACTGCATAACTAAATATTCAGCGCCTGAGGCCAAACATTAGCAAGACGCTATTGTGTAGTTTCACTTTATTATTTAAACTCTAGCTACAGTTTTAAGCTACAGAAAGCAGCGAACAAATCACAACTTAAGGCAACAAACACACGGCCGTATTATTCAAGGTTCAGACAGCATTCAGTACGACTGAAGCTTAACAGTAAAGATTTCAACTTTCAGTGATTTGACAGGTCATTGACCGTTTCTTGAATTACTAGTCAATCAAACACACTGTGCCCAGCGAACTGAAATACCCGTGCAAATGAATATTGTGTTACAACCAATTTTGTGTGCTCCCGCAGCGGCAATCTGACACGGAAAAAAAAAAAAAAAAAATAGGGTGCGAGGTAATTCTTAACTAACTTCACGCTGACTATGTGGCAATGTTTGCGTTGTGGTGAACAAAAGAAAACGAGCTGGGCACCACGAGTCATCAGCAGCTCCAGGAGGCGCAGCAGCCCACAGCGAGGTCTCAATTCCTAATAAAGAAAATCTAATAATTAGAATTGCGGTATGGATAAGCGATCTTAGTTTATAACCACTGCTTCAAACGCTCATAGTGACAAGGGTGTTACACTAATGGAAAATTTACACTCCGTGATCTCAAAAGTCAGAAACTAAACCAGCATCACGGCCAAGACAATCGGTAAGAATTATTAGGTAGCGCCGGCAGCTCAGGTTTAATGCCCGCAGAAACAGAGAAAGATGATGACATTCACGAACGAAACAAGTTGCGGGCTATGTGGCAAACTTCCAATATTGCAAACAAGGTAAAATTTCATTAAGCACACGAACCTATCACAACCCGAGCATTGTCTCACCCAAAACAAACGGTGCTAGGAAGTAGCAGATGTTTCGGTTCTCGAGTAGAGATGTCAGACATGATAGAAACAGATTGGTCAAAAAGAGTTAAATTATACAGGGTGGGCCAAATGAAGTCATCCGATGTTGTTTGGCTCTAATTATATTTAGAAATAAAAAATTTCAATTCTGTTCTTTTCATATGTTTATTTGAATCTTTACAATTATATTGTTTAAGGCGAGAAGATGATTTCGGCCAAATGGGCTCCGCCACAATTGATTGCTATACGGGCTCGTTTTCTGACACTTTTCATCACTTAGGCGAGAACTTCGGGCAACAGATTCTCGCACTCGTGTCGAATGTTGTCCTTAAGGGCTTCCAGAGTCTCGGGCTTGTTCACATACACACGGGACTTCAAAAAACCCACAGAAAAAAGTCTGGAACTGTCAAATCGGGCGATCTTGAGGGCCAGTCAAAATCGCCAAAACGAGAAATCAGGCGACCCAGATATTATCTTCTCAGATGATATCTGGATATCAAATCAGATATCATCTTCTCGCCTTAAACAATATAATTGTAAAGATTCAAATGACCATACTAAAAAAACAGAATTGAGATTTTTTATTTCTAAATAAAATTAGAGCCAAACAACGTCGGATGACTTCATTTGGCCCACCCTGTATTAACGATAAGGGTGAGTAATTTCAGAGCCTCCGAAAAAATAGTTTTCAGCGCTACAAATTTTAGAATCTTCGGCCCTGGTTAAGCAATTCAAGTGCCGCAAGGACCAATCTCTTATAAGGTTTAAGTTCAAGAAAGAGGAAAGAAAATAAGAAACGGAAATGAAGTGAATAAAAAGTAGGAAGTTGAGAACCACATGAAGCCGGTCTAGTACACCTACGCAGCGTTAGCTGCGCGAGGCACCACCGTTGAGGCACCGAGGCACCACCGTACTGTTACGGCGTACAGAGTCCGCAAGAACTGACACTGCTTCCAAGTCACGAGCACTGCAGGACCGAGCTTCCGAGGAGTACAGTCAGGCTAAGCACGATAATCCAAAGCTGTTTGATGATTAGTTGGAAAACAGCAAAATTACAGCTAAGTAAGTGTGAACTAACTAAATTAATTAAAGGTCGAATTGAACTGTACCTACGGGGAAATTTCCACAAACCCGAAGTTGTCAGTAGAATAAGTGCTGTTATTCTATTGTTATTAATGAAATTGTTCGCTTATGTGTACGATCACTATCCTAATTATCACCCCATTAATAAACTGCCGAAAAAATGTGTCTGAAGGAATGCTACTGGCATAACATCTTGCTGGTTGATGTCAAAATTTGATTGATCTTTGCATGCTTACATTTATTTTACTTGAAGTAATACACAATTTCCAAGGTGCAACAATATTATATTTTCGTTCTGGACATAGTGAAGCGATTTTCTGCCTCAAACCGTATTATGTAGATGCTCGTTGGATAAATTGAATTTGATAGAAAGGGGTTAGAGTACTTCTATTTGAGGAAATGAAAACTTCACGTGTTACTGAACAACATCTATTTAGCTTCCTGCCGACTTTCCTACTTCAAGACTACCACACAGTCTAACTTTTTCGCCGCCTGCATGCATTTTTTTCTCCGCGCAAGCAATTTAATCGCTTGTGGGGCGAAAAACATGCATGCTCAGGCAAAAACGTTTGACTGGGCAGTGGTGGGCGTTTGGGCCCAAAGTCCGAACTTCCGATCTTTCGATCACGATCGATTGTCCACATCGGGATCGAACTTGAAGATCGGAACCTCCCGGTAGAAAAGATCGAAAGTGCGAGGATCGCTCTTGCAAACTGTAAGTCCGATCCCGATCCCGGCCGTAACGAAAAAAAAAATGAAAACAAAACGAAGACGGCCAATCCGTCTCGCGTAGATGTCGCTTCTTCCACGCAGCTTGAAAAACAGTTACTGTTCTTGAAGCTCCGTACCAGTCGGTTTACTGCTCTGGAAGTGTCAATACGCGTGTGCGACCTCCCGAGTTTCAGTACTCCAGTAATTTTTCTGTTTCAGTGTTTCTTCAATTTTCCCACTGATTTCAGCGATTAAATCTTATTGAACGTTTTAAGCCCTAATAATGAACCAAGTTATCATATATTGAACGTAATTTGTGGCAATATAGTCTCCTATGCAAATAATGTATGGAAAAAAATTGATGCTGATTAAACAATTATGAATTACATTTACAATAAATAGGTTCAAATGAACAGTGACATTTGAATGTCACAATATCACTTCGCTTTTCATTTCATCACACAGCGAAATTCACAACTTAATTGCTCAAAAATGTTTTCAAAAACAGTTAACGCTGTAAAAATCTTCGGATCGGAAGTTCGGGATCGCATGAATTTTTTTGGCGGCAGGATCGGAAGGTCCTATTCGGAATTCGGAAGGTCGTATTCGGACACTGAAGACTACGAACAACCGCCTGACCGTGTCTGACCTGATTGAGAAGTTCCAAACGCTCACATACCAAACGCCTCAGCGTTTGACGATTGCATTGCTCATGTCAGAAAACTCAGTGCCTGAAAACAATAGTACTTCAGATGTTATACACGTTGAACGTCATATTTTTCATAGCCTGTACAGAATAATCACAAGGCTTATGAAAAAGAAGTGGTTCTTAATACAAAAACTCTACTTCCGCAGGTATCTGTAAGAGTCAGTGAGTAAACGAACAACAGCACAAGTGCCTTCTTCTTTAATTTACTCGGAGCTCAGGATATTGGAACGCTGTTACAATTTTATACACAGCCCTTCAAGTTTGCTACCATCAAAAAGTAACCAAGCTGACTAAAATCTTAAAAAATTTTGTGCTTTGTGTGAATGCGGATGGTGCGCGAATCGAATCCAACACTCTTATACCCTTATGCTCGGTCACTCTGGTATTCGATTTCATGAAGTCAAACTGATCAAGGCTCAACTTGAAAATTGACTGTCATGTATAACCGGATTGACTGTCATTGACTGTCATGTATAACCGGTTAAATTCCTAGAAAATGGAACTGCATGCAATATGACATGATACTGTTTTTAAATCATGAAAATAATAGAATGTAAAGTATCAATTAATGCTCACAAATTTAAAAGAGTATTTGCATCTAGAGCATAAAAGCATGTGCTTTAGCATTCCACGCAATGTTGGTATCTGCTAAGATCGCAACCAAACTGGACGATCTGAACAGAATTTTTGTGATACTCCCGTAAGCATGATAGCATCTGAAACAAAACAACAGTGGTGGGCACCGATCCTCAAACTATCTGTCCGATCCCGAACTTCCGATCCCGGTCAATGGCTAATTCCGAATACGACCTTCCAATCTCGCCGCTAAAAAAATTAAAGTGATCCCAAACTTCCGATCCTAAAATTTCAACAGCGATCCCCGGTTTTTGAAGCGTTTTTAAAGGACTTTAAATTCAATATGAGGATACGATAATATACTCATATTGAATATGAGTAGACGACAATATACTTATATTGAAAATGAGTATACGACAATGTACTCATTTTGAAAATGAGTATACGACAATATACTCATATTGAAAATGAGTATACGACAATATACTCATACGACGTCAGATCCAAGTCCCGAGGCAAGTCTGCCGTCTGGTTGTGAATGTTGCTCATGGTAGGCCTCACTGTTTGTTCGCTGGCTATCGCCGCTCGCATTTCTGACCCTAGTGCTGGCGCTGGTCATAGGAGACAAGAATCTTTCCATGTTTGCTTCGGCTAGATTAGAATCACTGGATATCTCGTCTTTATCTTTATGTAACAGCGAAACAGAAATGTGAAACAGCGAAATATCACTTTGCATTTGAACCTATAAAATATAAAAGTAATTCATAATTGTTAGGCGCTTGATCAGCATTAATTTACTTCTATGTATTATTTGCATAATATTGTCAAAAATTACGTTCACTATAAGCTCACTTTGTTCACTATTTAGGCTTCGAACATCCAATAAGATTAAATCCCTGAAAACAGTGAAATTGAAGAAACACTGAAACAGAAGTAGAACTGGAGTACTAAAACTCGGGAGGTCGCACACGCGTATTGACACTTCCAGAGCAGTAGACCGATTAAAAAACAGTTTCAAAAACAGTAACTGTTTTCGAAGCTGCGTACGAGAAGAAACGACATCGCGAGAAAGATTAGTCGTCTTCGTTTTGTTTTCATTTTTTCCGTTACAGCTGAGATCGGGATCGGACTTACATGTTGTAAGAGCGATCCTCGCACTTCCGATCTTTTTCAACGGGAAATTCCGATCTTCAAGTCCGATCCCGATGTGAAAAATCAATCTTGATCGGAAGATCGGACTTAGGATCCGAACGCCCACCACATCATGTGCACCGTCTATGCTTCTACTGCACAAGAGGGACGCAAAACATCAAAGTTCCTCTTTTAGTTTTCAGGTCGCGTATGCGTTGTAGCCTGAGTAGATTCAGTTCATAGAGGGCAGAACAAACGCTACGATTTTGTTTGAAAATATCGAAATGACCACGAATGCATTTTAATTTGGAAAAGCAATAAGCATGTCTCAACGTATTTATCTAAAGCGTTTCTCCGTTTTCAGGCATTTACGAAATTTTACAACCACAGAAGAACTTTCTGGTGTAAGGAATACCTCAGAGAAGTATATGATCTATTTTTACTTGCCCTAGGTTGCCACTTGTCTTAAAATATTGGGCATTCACAATCTCATTTTTGGGGGTAAAATTGGCGGCCCTAGTTTTGTGGCGGCGGGGAGGTGACATGCGGCCTTGTTTACGGCCGGCGCCACAGTTGCTCAACTATAAAATTAAGCTTGGAATGAGCCGCAGGCCCGTAAAGTGGGCGGCTGAAGCGCTACTTCGTGATGGAGGAACGGGGAGGGTGAGGGGAACGTGAAGAAGGGGCTCTTTTGATGTAAGCGGACAGTGACTCGGAGTCGCTTTTGAAAATTGGTGCGGAAATTTTTGTGTACCATTGGAGTGTTATTAAGGTTTAGAAATCGTTTTAGTATAAAGACAAACTTTTTGTGAAGAAATTTCTTCTAAGTGGTATATTCTTGTAAATAAACAAACAAAACATGATGTTATTTTTAATTGTCTATAACTCTCAGCAGTAAAATTAAATATATCAGAACTGCCGTGCATTTGAAGTAGATATTTTGGAAAACATTTACCTCCTTTAAAATTGAAAATAGGAAACAAATTTCATCTAATATGTACATTGAAGTTGGAGGAATAAATAAGATCCCGACCAGCTAGTGAATATTCCTTCAAATTTCAGAGCCAAAGAAGAACCATCAGAAGTAGCTTGGAATCAATTCAAGAATTAGAAAACATAGGTTTCATAAAAAAACTGCATAGCTAACCTGATAATAAATCACTGAATGTAAAAGAAAACACTCAACCAATCAGAACAACACATATTATAAATGGCTCATCAACAGTGAAAAATGTCCAACAAATTTCAAAAATATGAAAACAGGTGTGACAACGAATTACGAAACTAGATTACGTTACTTTTAAAATTACGAAAGCCTGGAAGTCGATTGATGCTGCAAATGGAGTCGTAAGAATACTGTGCTGTATTTAGAAAATGTTCTCAACGCATAGCCTCTCGATCAGCCTTGTGCGTATGTTGAGTGGCGCTGCGCAATACTTCTGATGACGCAGTCTTGAGTTGAAGCGAGAACAACGTTGGGTCCCCATACAACACCTTGGACTTGCTGTCATCTTAAGATATCGCACTGCAATTCTGATGCTTTGGTCGGTGACGAGAGTTAAGCATCTAGCGATGCCATTGCATGTTGACACTGGGAGCTAATATTTCAAAAAGTCACCGTTAAAAATTCAGAGGAGCACTCAATTTTGGCCTGAAGATAAAATTCCGGCTCAAATTCATGGTCATCTGTCAGCTCTCCCGAGTTAGCGTGTGGCTCCCATGAGGCGTCAGGAGCATAAGAGAGAAATAGAAGAGCAAAGTGTGCTGAAAGACTTAAGCACTTTCGACATAATTCAAGTTGAGCTAATATTGGTTATTGGTTTTAACAGTAATTGTGTCTACTCATGTAGGGAATAATATTGCAAAATAGGACTGTAAGGGTAAGAAAGAAGAACACAATACAAAAACTCGCAATTTTTCGCAAAAAGACTGAGGATCGCAGCAAAGAGAACTTTGTGAGGAAGCTTTGTTTTAGCGAGCATCCGCTCTTGTGCGAGAAGCATAAGTCATCTCAACTGTTTTGAGTCTCTACCCTCAAGCTATCGACTTAGGCCGATAAAATGCCTCGGAAGTTCTGAAACGAAAACAAGACGGAAATAGGTCTCTCCATGAATATGTGAGGAGACAAGGAAAACTTGACCATACAAGGAAATTGTCTTTTGCTTATTGGACTTTTTTAATCGCAAAGATAAGCAAAATTTTGATCGAGTGAATTTTTGATGATTTAAGGGAAGTTACTACTGAATTATTAACTTAATTTTTCAAATTTCCCTTCTCACTTTCCTATTGCAATTAGGTTAACGAAAATGCGTAGAGATATGTAAAATTGAATTTTAAACACATTTTCAGACATAAAAATTTTCGATTTTCGCAATATAAAAAAATTTATTGGGCAAACTTTAGAAAAAATATATAATTTGCTTTCGCAAAACTTGTCTCCCTCAACAATTTTTTACGTAGAAGCGGGATTGGGTCTCATTCAACTCGAAAGGACTGTAGGTACCTCGTAACCATAGATCTGTTTTAATTTCGAATTGGAAAAAATCTATTGTTATATATGAGCGAAAAATTTCTTCCCCAGAAAAATCATAGATTAATTTTCTAGTGTAATTTTTTGCATTTTTATTGCAACTAGGTGAAGAAATTAATACAGAATTGTAAAATTTAATTCTGAACACATTTGCTTTTAGAAAAATTTTCGATTTTCGCAATAGAAAAAGAGTTATTGTGCGAACATACAAATAGATATAAATCTGCGCAAAACCACATTTCTTCTACAATTTTCATCGTATAAGCGTGATTTTGGTCCCATTCGATGCAGTACGACGGTGGGAACAGCGTAGGGAAGCGGAATTCTATTTGAATTCTAAATTAAATTTTCATTGTAAAAAACTAAGATTTTTTTTGTTACACATATTGGACATGTGTCTCAATCAATGATTTCTTAATCCGAAATGCAAAAAAATCCTCCGTTACGAGGTACCTTCAGTCCTTCCGCGTCGAATGAGTTATCATCGCGCAGCAGTGTGTCGGAATTTAAGCTATCAAACAACAATATCGTTAGTTGATATGTACGTCGTAAGTAGAAGCATCGTTCAATGTTCAGCAATTAATGTTGTTTGTTTAAATGAAAAAAATTGCAATTATAATATTTATTAAATGAAAGATGCGTAGTGTTCATATGTATTGGTAATTAGCTTCAGAATTAATAAAAAACGTGAATACATATTTATAATTGATTACTGAGAAACGAAAGCTAACTAGTGCGACCATTGCTTAACAGATAGTGACATCAGCAATATCCCGACTGATTATATCAATTGGTTAAAAAATGTACAATGTTAGGATGGGTTTGGGTGAGTTGTAAGAAATCGTCTGAATAAATTTCGTTTTTATTATGTTGAATTGCTTGAAAGTCTCTGAATAATGAAGGTGTAAGCAGGATGAAATACTTTACAAAAGAATGGTGAAATCAAGATTTATGAAAGTCTGCATTCAAAAGCGATGAGGGATATTAATAGTATACATTCATAATTACAGGTGGAGGATTTTTTCCCGCGCTTCTTCTACCGTTGGTATTAAAGGAAACATAATTCGGAAGTTAGTCTTTACAAGTTCATAATCTAGAACTAATGTCAGAATGAACAAAAATAGAGAACAAGCATCCTATTTGACAATAGAAAGTTGAAGATTGTGTGTAGGATGCAATCATAGCGCGCCTGGTTATCTAAATGTGTTTGCATACTGCAAATGGTGTGTCAAAGTCTGCGGTACCCTAATTTCATATTTCAATATCTAACGTCAGTAATTGAGGTAAATTGGCCTGCAAATTTAAAATTTCAAAAGTTTCATTAATTAATGTAGACCTACTGTATTTATATAATAATTGAATGTTTTTTGCTTAGCGATTGTTTTATAGATTTTTATTTGTGTGAATACAGTTTAGTTGAGTTATTCGATCGTATTATGTCCCATATATGCTTAGCGAACATGTCCTGCCTCAAGAATTATAATATTAAACAGGCTTATTGTGGTGTACATATTGTTATGTTAATGCCGTGGCTATGTGATGCTGGTTCAAATTGCGTTATTATTAAATGCTTGTGTGGAGGTGTGCCTTCCCTCCAATCCGAGATTCCCTTGTTAATGTAAATTAGCAAGGGGCAAAAACGTCTCGCGACACTCACCGAAAGTCTACTAATCATGATCGATCGAACAAATCAATTACAAAGGAAAAATTCCAATAAACATTTACATTCACAAATACAAGCAATATCATAATGAGACTTGCCATTTATTATCAGTAGTGAGAACTAACTTACAAGATCCTCATGTAAACAGTTAGCATTCCTTGAGTACGCTCTCAATTATTCACAGAACCATTCACTATGGTGATACAAAATCACGACAAAAGCGGGAAATTTCTCGTTTAAATAAAGTTATTTTCCCATAAATGGATCGTTTCAGTTACAGGATAGGTTTTTTCTTTAACGGTCTGTCTAGTTACCATACTGATGTGTGTCAAAACTCTTCAACAAAAAAATAGCTAAAGACGAATTGCACACATGCTGACCCACTGGCACAGTCTAGATGTCCCACTTCTCGGCCCTGTTGGGAATGAATGGAAAATGTCACATTTTACAGCACTGATCGACTCGTCGCTGCATTGAGGCCAAAACATGTTGTTGGACGCGCCTCTCGCGTTAATAAAGCTCCTTGAAGTTAAATCATTTCGAACTCTTTGGGAACATGCATTCATTCTCAAATAAACTACAGCCCGAATTATACAGAAAACGGAGCCAAGATCTTAACAGAAACATCTCAACATATTTAATATCAATTGTGTTCTACATAATAGAATTAATATTTCAACTGTTTTATTTTTATTTACTTATGTCAATATTATTCAGCCCTACACGAGGGCTTCATCATGCCTTATTAATGCAGGTGTGAAAATCAAAAATTTGAACGACAATAATTAATTCATTGACATGACAGCACTGGTAATTCGTTGCAATTTTTACTTTGCGTTTTCATACGCAGTGCGAAAACACCAATTTTCTCACGGACACTGAATATCACATTAAATGTTCTTTTCATCACGAAATCCACCAGTGGATGGCTCTCACTCTACTGTTCATAATATATTAATTCATAAGGCTATCAACTTGTGGGCTTAAAAATTCAAGGGTGATGCTTTGTAATATCATAAACTGCGCAAGAAGTCAATTTCTTAGAAGTATAATAAAAAATCTCTATACTTTTAAATTATTTGTCCATGTGGAATATTCGAGAACATTTTTCTTAAATTTTTATTGTATCTCGTTTTGTAGTCAAAATTTTTTCCTGCCTAGTTATCCGCATCTAAACTTTAACATTGATCTTTATTCATCATTGTTATCAAACTAAGACAATTCAGAAAACATACTAACTTTAACAATATCCTCTAGTGTACTGACAGCACCAATCTCATTTGAATGCCATTCAATGGTAGCAATAGAGCTTTAGTGTTACAGTCTGAGGAAAATACAACGAATCTCCAACTTACTTAAACTAATCGGTGAGCACGATCATGCAGTGAACAGTTTGTGCAGAGAGAAAGCTAGAGGGAAGCTCTATGGCCTTGCAGTGAACTTTTAATTATGCTAACAAAAGAGGGCCGGGAGAGTGAGACGAAAGTTTAGCTCTAAAAAGAGGCTCAAGTTGCTAGACTAATGGAGCTGAGTTCGAGCATTAAGTTGTGAGGTGCGGGGCAGAGCTGATGTGTACATCCGCGTCGTGAAGTGTGGCTGCAGGGGCTCTTGATATCAGTGATGTATTACACGGAGGGTGAAGTATTGCCAAAGTTCTATCTGCAAAAAGTGGTTCCCTAACTCGTTGAGAATAAATGAGTTTTTCTAACATTCTATATTTTCATAAAATGCGTTTTATGTTGAGAATTAAACAAAAAAATTTTGACTTGAAAGAGTTCACAATTTTTAAATTGGCCACGTTATTAAATGCTCGTCTGAATTAATTGTAATCTTTTGGGTAAAAATTTTCCTTGTCTTGTTTTGACGCACACAGAGCATCTTGTGACCTAAAAATCTAGATAGCAATACGCTTAAAACTAAGTTCGTAGGGAACGCTCTACATCCAATATGCTGGATAGGATTGGTAGGTTAGATTAGGTAAGGTTATGACATATACTATTTTTCACTGTTGTATTTTAAATTAAAATTTTTCGTTTCCTTTAATTTTTATTTTTTATTTTCATTTATCAATTTTTCAAATTTTTTCATTTTGTTTCATATTTACATTTTTATCTTTCTTTTCTTGCCTTAATTTTTTCATTTTTTTAATTTTAGATTTGGTATTTTTGTATTTCTCATTTTTTATTTCATGTATTATTGTTTTTTTATTACTTTTTTATATTTTCACTAATAATTTTTTTCATATTCTTCCTTTTTTATTTTTTATTTTGTCATATTTTTAACTCTTTTCCACAATTGTTTTTTTAATTTTCATTCATTTCAATTATTCAAATGTTTTTACTTTCTGTTTTTTCGTTTTTATTCGTTCATTTCCTTTTCTATCATTTTGTGCTTTTTGTTTTATTTTCATTTATTATACTTACGTATTTTAATGATTTTGTAATTTTTATTTTTTTCAGAAATATCATTTTATTGTTTTTTGTTAAATTTTCCCATATTTCATTTACATATTTTATTAAAATTTCATTTCATGTTTTATTCTTTATTGCATTTTTCATTTTATAAATTCTTTTTTCTTTTTTCATGCTCTTCTGTTTTTATTTTTTCATTTTATTTATTATATTCATTTCATTCATTTAGTTTTCATTTCATTTTTTTCGTATATTTTCTTTTTTATTGTGTAATTTTTTCACCATTTAATTGTCAATAATTTTTGATTTATTAAATTTATTTCTTACTTTTTTTACGTTTTTCCACTTTTATTTACTCTATTTTTTAATTTTTTACTCCTCTCATTGTCTATTTCATTTGTGTTTTATTTTTTATTTGTTGTTTTATGTTATACTTTTCATTTTTTTTAAATTTTTTCATTTTTTCATGTCATTTTTCCATTTTTAATTTCATTTTTTATTTTTTAAATTTGGTTCATTTTTTTGTATATCTGTTTTTTTTAATTTTTTTTCAATTGTAACTTTTTTTATGTTCTTCTATTTTTAATTTTTTGTTTAATATTTATTTATACATTTTTTTTATTTGATTTTTTACATTTGATTTCCAAACCTCATAAATTGTTTTTCTCCAAATATAATTGGAGAACTGGATACTGTTCAGTATAAAAGCAAATCAAGTGTGTAATGCGGAGTGCCGAATTCGAATATTTCAGTTACATAAGTTATTTTTAACATGAATATTGGGAAACTGGAGAGCCTTTTCGTCGCTTAAGAAAGAGCGTTCCAGAATGTGAAATAACTTTCATTATTCATTTCTTACTTAGATTCAAAAGTCGACGATCACTTCGTTAATTTTCGACGGGTTACGATTTCTGCTGACATTTTTCTTCACGGGGTCTAACTGTTTTCCTCATTCTGCTCCGCAAATTAAATGTCATGTAATAGAAACGTAAAATTCATCTCAATGTGAAGTATAAACGTACTTCACTATGGGTACTTGCAAATTGAATGGATTCACATAAATTTAATTTACTTCGAGCTCATACTGACCTCTATAGGCATTCACCGGTTGCACTTCTTCTGTCTACAATTCAGCATTAACTCTGGTTACCGATTAAAGGAACCCTCACTATCGCGTGTACTTGACAGCTTGATTCACGGTGTATTATTAGCGATTTTCCTTCAAGAACCAGTTTGCTCAAAATCTTGGTTAAAATAAAAATTGGACTGCCAGTGCGATCTTTCATTTCCTCTCAGATGCTTTTTAAAGTGAAGATAATTTAACTTCCAAAGGAAGCCGAAGAAATGGACCCAAGATTTTTGCGAGCACATACAGAAGTCGCGGTTTTTGCCCACCGTGGCTAAAAGACGGTGACTGAGGACAGAAATACGGTTACCGCCTCCCACCACCGGAAATTGGCAGTTTTAAATCGAATTTCTGCCGACGGTTGTGGAGGTGCAGCTTGTGTGCGTGGGTTATTGAGCGGGTGAAGAATTTTTGGTGACATCGAAAGGTTCGGCAGATTACTTATGGTGAGGATAGGTAAGCGGAGAAATAAGGGCTTTCAAAATAGACTTTACTACTATTGAGGCTAAGTGAGAAAATATTGATGACACAACATAGGTAGAAGTCTATGCTAAAGAAAAATTAACAAAAATGAAATCAATGCTTCAAACGTGAACACAGCCAGGAAAAAGAACTGTTCAGGAACCGTTATAAATCATTACGAATTTCTACACGTGTGTAAGGCAATGAAGTCATAAATGGTATGTCTGCTGGAGTTAAGGATTGAAAATACTACTGTGGCCTATAATTAGTAATAACAGTTGACAAAATTTAAAGCGATTGGTATAAATGAGTCTTGCATTGACTCCGACAGAAAAAGATCTACGTCTGAAATCAAATATTTTCTGCTAGAGCTGGACTTTCTGCGTTATGATTTTAAATTTGAGAAAATCGTCTAACTTTCATCAAGATTACATCATGTGAGATGCATTTATTGTCATAGTATAGTTCATGTTATCTTGACAAAACGAGCACAACTGGCCAAGAAGCATATAATGCAATTAAAGAGAGTGTGGCGACCTGTAGGTCAACATCGTCCAGGTTGTTGAAGCGTGGAGGCTTCGGGCCTGTTGTGAATTTCAACAGCTCGCATCGGAAGCTAGAGAAATGAGAAAATACTTTATTTTGTGGAGAGAGCCGCAATATAAAATAGTCACTGTTTGCTTTGTATCTATTTATTTAGTTAGGAGTCTGGGTCTACTCAAAAGAAACTCTTCACTTCAATGGTAAGTACTCCCAAATGAAAATTCAGGTCATTCTCGCTTTAAGAATTATCATCTTGGAAATTAGGAAGATTGTTTTTCAGTGAAAATAGAGGAGCGCAAATTTTCAAATAGAAATTCTCCGTGTTCATAAATAAACATAATATACATAAATATAATGTTGAATCATCAACAAATGTATCCATATTTGCATATTTATGACATAAAGTGTGATTCTCAACCCTTCTTTCCAGTGGGAAACCATGCCAAAATGCCTCAAAAAATTGTTCTGTGAAAAACTAAAAAAAAAGCTCCTTGGACAAAACGTTATTTCCTTTCTGTTTTTCGATCTCCAGTCATTCGCTACATCCATCAATCGATGTTTAAAGCTGTGATCAAAGCTTAGGTTATATGTTAGTACAGAACAGTAATCAGTCTTCATTCAGAGCTGGCGAAGTACTTACTTCTTTTTTCAAGTTGCTCCACAGCGATGAGGCGAAATTAAAACGTTTCGGAAGGGCAAAAAAGCAGGACTGAATTTGATCCAGCTAAGGGACACCTATAGCATAAAGTAGCAGAATTTGCAGGTGTTTCATCTCGCACTGTTAGACGGATCTACCAAATAAAAAATCTCTAATGTATTACTTAAAATCGAGGGAAAATTGTGGTCAGAAGAAAATTCGAACCTTTAAATTTTAGATTCTAACGTGAGTCCTGAATTGTTGACCAGTATCACTTTGCTTCAAGGGTGGAAGTTTTGCGAAACGTCAATGATGGTGCTTCTCCCGTTTTTATGCAATTACTTTGCGAAGGTAGCTCCATGCAATGGATAAGTGGAACAGAGTGGTTCGTAAACGATGGATTTTAACTCCTGCCAACAAGATCACTCGATTAAACTGAGCATGAGCACATGCTTATTGGCCTGTAGAGAAGTGAACTATCATGTGGTCAGATCGATCTAAATTCTATCCCTATAGCAATGATGCTCACGATCGTGTTTATCGAAGATCTCCTGAAATCATTTAATTACGAGAAAGAGGCGATACAAGGAGATGGCGGGTCTGTCGTGTTCTTTGGCTGTTTCAACTACTGAGAAGTAGGTCTTCTAGTTTAGATATTCGTCGAACTGATGGCTATATTGAGCTATATTGAGCTCAAATTGAGATTGAGAAAATCTTGCAAAAAATCTTTGAGCAGTTAGGCAACCAAGTTTTGCTATTTGCACGATATCTGGATAAAGAAATCTATGATACTCTGCCTATTTTTCACGATGACCACTGCTTCAGACTATAACGGTCATTAATTGGCTTGACAGTTATTCAGGACGTGTGGAGCATTTAGATTGGCCTGCTAAAGCCTCAGATATCAAGCCAATGGAAAATGCTGAGGACCACCTAGAAAAACATGTCGGACATCGAGAAGGTCGTCCGCCTGTTGTGGCCGCACTATGAAATCAGTTGATGCTTGAGTGGTTTAAAATAGATCAGCTCTACATTAGAACACTTGAAGACTCATTGCCGCCCATAACTGCCTTCATTATTAGTGTTCATGAAGATCTTACGCCAAATTAAAAACAAGATTTATGCCCTCGACGTTTGTTTTGATTGTGAGGATATGAATAACTTGAGTTTAAGGAATGAATAAAGAATTATCCAATTGGAAATGAGTGTAATCATGCATTTTCTTTTTTTTGTCGTGTTTTTACTGGTACTGAATACTTCTTGAATCATTTCATAAATACATATACTGTAGATACCTATATCATTACCATTGAGGCGTTCATATTATAAGTTCAGGTTATCAAGCCACAGGCAATAAATCGTGGATTTTCCAGTTCCTCAAGGATTTTTATTTCATAAGCAATAAGAACTCAAGCTTTGCAGCTTCTGACGCATTTTCTCCTAATAATGGAATTTTGTCATTATTATTATCGAATCCTGAACAGTTAATGTCATAAAATTAATAAAGTCTCCACCTAAAAACTTGAGAAGCCTAAAAGAACGTATTTGATTCCACGTTGGTTCAATTTTGTGAATGAATACGCTGTGCAATTATAATATAACATTCTGGCTATTGCTGTGACCTATGCTCGTAAAATTATTTCTACAAATCGGGAGCTTAGGCGTAAAAGAATGGTCTCTAACGCTGCCTTATAGAGTATTGACAGACACCCTACCTGAGCGGACAGAAACTCTTGTGCAGTCAACCATGCGGGTCATAAAGTGGCGCGGCCCCCCCCCCCCCC
>JACJUY010010022.1:2298-30677 GCA_014220935.1 Platorchestia sp. MABIK | reverse complement strand
GCTATTATATTTAAATTTTTTTGTACGCTTTCTCACACATTGTAATTTTGTTCTTGCATTTTGATTTCTTCTCCCAAAATTATTAATTTTTTATTTGTGTATTATCTTGAACTTGACTTTTACTCAACAAATTTTCAAATAATTCTTTACAGTTTTGATATGTAAAAGTGTCTCATCGTGTGTTGTCAAATACAACACTAAAAACAGACATGGTAGCAATGCAACGCAGATTTGTTCTTTCACTTGAAGGTTTGAATGTAGTAAAATTGACGCTATTGTACCGATCTCGGACCTTCCCTTTTTTACCCTTGTATTAGGATTGAAGTTTGTCTCGTCTGTCGAAATGAGTGTCATCACCTGTGTACTTTTCATTTTATGTCTAGTCGGTTGTTCAAGTCATTTTATTTGTAGAGAATTCAAGTTAATGATTACAGTTCAGGCACCTTTGACGGTAGAGACCTCTCTATTTAGCCAATTTTAAATTTTATTAACGCCTAATTTAATTACATGGGTATTTGATAGGGCACTTGCAGTGGTGATAATGTAAGGGAAGAATTCGTTTCGACAGCAGATACCATTTGCTGTATGATAATTATCAGCCGCGCTGGATTTATTGCTACCTTTTTCACGGAAATACGTCTATTCTGCTTCAACCGTTGATACGCTGTTTTAGTGTTCACGCTTGAAGTTCTTGCCTTCCCATCATTCTCAGCATCAATAATTTAAAAAGTTTCATTTCTGTTTTGTTCGCTGATCATGCTGTGCTTCATTACAGATAATGAGATGTTGATGCGTTTGGTGTTCTTAAAGATCAAAATAAAAAAGACAGAAAACTTCTGACGTGTACTGCTGCAATTTTGTACCGTAACAAACATACGCCACATGAGAAAATGAATGTAAATGTACAACACATATTTTTACCATTTGTAGATGCATGACGTGAATCATAATCAATTTTGTCAAAGAGGTTTATATAGCGGAACTTGATACTCAACTTGATGTNAAAATCTTCGAAAAAAGAACTACTTCCTAGCCATAATCTTCGAAAAAAGAACTATGTCTCGCCAACCCGCTTCTGCGGCGAAAAAATTCCAGAACTAACTGGCACAGGAAACATAGTCTTTAGCTGACACCCTGAACGGGGTCAGTACACGCTGCAATAACAAAAATCTATGACAAGTAGGGCAATAGCTAAAGAGAATGCTCACCTCGAAGTTTCGTTCGAAGATTATGTTCCGATGAACATTTCTCCACAAAAAGCCGGCTGTCAAGGATTAAGCTTCCCTGAAGCGGGGCCGGTATAGGTCAGAGCACATTGTAGACATGCGCCCCGGACCACTTATCATCTTCATCTGAGGAAGCAACACGCGAAGGCCCCTCCTCAACTTCGCTCGGATCCGTCGCTGAGGCTTCGGATTCGCTCGTAAAGACAAACGAACATTTTATGCATGTCCAAGGTTATTAAGGTCGCCAGGAAAGTGAAGCACTCCCACCATTGCTCCGCTTGTCATAAATAGTTAGCGTTCTTAATTTTTAGGCCAGTTTTGTTATAAAAGAAGACCTAGTCCCTAATTATGCAAGATATGGGCTGTCTTGCACGGGACTTTAGTAAGGAGCAAGGCTGGATTTGCGACATTATATCCATTAGTAATTAACTGGAGCTGTTTGAGAGCTGTGATCTGAGTCACAAACATACAAACCTTTCAGTACACTACTTTAAAATGAATATTGCTGAAAATTTCCTGGAGTGAAAATGAAACTCTCACATTGTATTGGCGTAGTAGTATGTAAATGAAAATTTAATTTTTCAGATGATAAGTGATGGAAACTTTTTCCACAGTTTCAGAATAGAGAGACTGTTGCCTAGCGTTGTATGAGACCTTCACTTTTCGTAAATAGAAGTAAATAAGATACTATTTCGTCTGCTCCAATATTCTTTGATTTTTGTAGGAAAGTGCGTACCATTGTTAAAAAATTGAAGTCTCCCGAATTATCTGATTTTATAGCGTCCATTGCTTTGAACTGCGATTAGTAATATGCAATGTTCCGTTTTGTCGTGTATAAAAATAGTGTTATTAAATTGTATTGCGATAGTTATTTAATGAAAATTCTTATATGCGAAAATTATGATAGAATTCTTTTGGCTGATAGAACTGCAGAAATTTGTTTTGTCTATTCTAGCGTAAGACTTTCTCTAACTATGCGAGAACTCGTTATTTATGGACCTCAAAGTGATGAATAAAATATTTTCCGTTTTTTCGAAAATTCCTGGATTTATTTGTGAACGTACAAACAATTCTTTAAAAATTTCATTCTTCACCTTCATTTTGTTCCTTGTGTAAAAGTGAAACACTAAATAAGTATTTTTAGATTCTTTCTTGAATTAAAATGAAACCTTCCTGTATAGAGATAAATCAGTATTTCATTTGTGCAAGATTTTTGTTTGAAAATTTGTTTTCTTTTTCCAAATGAAATTATTTTCATCACAGTGAAAGACATGCCAAATTTTACGAGAACTTGATTATGAAACTTAACGCAGAACTCAATTATTTTCGTCTATTTGAATATTTCTAGACTTACATGGAAGTGTGCATACAGGTGTAAATATCTTTTTCATAAATGAATTTTTTCATTTTATTCGTGTGTGAAATGAGATCTAAAATTTCTAAAGTATTGTGATAAATTAGAATTTTATTTGTACGTGATATCAGGTGTTGGAATTTTTCGTTTCGGAATGGAGAATTCTTGTGGTGAAGCGTGAGACCTTTAATGAAACTAAAAATGGACAAATAAAATTGATTCTGATTGTTAGAATATTTCTCGATTATACGGAAATGTGCTCACAAACGTAGAATAATATTGATCACTTCCAGTTCTACGTAGATAAACATTCAGTGCTGAGTTTGTTTCCACCTTTTTTTTACTGCTTCGAATCCAACTATTAATTTTCCGAGGATTAAATACAGGGAAAATGTGTCATTTCAGTGTTGAATAAAATGAGCGAACTGAACTGATTCTGTTTTCATTTGAACGGATGAATGTACGATGTAGTTATACTCAAGCCTAATTTAAAAGTGTGAAAAAATTTTCAGTTATCTAAAATGCAATTTAGCTTAGAATCAGGGCTTTCTTCACTTGATAAACGTTAAGGCATTGAAACCGTTACAATTATTCAAATTCATATATCATATTAAGATACATTTAACGCTGTTGTGAGGAAGATTTTGTAGACGCTCTCAATTTATTTGCAGATTTCAATTAATCTATCCAACTCTACATAAATTCTTGAAGTTTCTTTACACGACGGTATGAAATGAGACGCTCGCAATTTATTCGTTGATTTCAATTAAGCTGTTTAACGCTGAATAAATTCGTGAAGTTTCTCCACACGACGGTATAAAATGTTTTAAATGTTCTCTGTAAAATTGCTGGGTACACTGATTTTATAAGTAGTGCATTTTCTGTGGGAATATTGTGATGATTTACAATTTAATGGTCATTGCGTTGTACAGCATAAGCCTCGAATGATTCATTAATACTGAAAATACTCAGTTTTCTTAATCCACAGGCAAGACAGAGGGGTATGGTAGGAGTAAGTTAAATTTATGTTTTAAATTCCGTAGATTTCCCCTAAGTGTGTCATGACTGCCCTAAGTGTGTCATGTGACGCACTAAAGTGTGTCATGGCGCCTCCATGACACACAATTGTGTGTCGGTTTTGCTACAAACGTATCACACACTTAAGTGTGTCAAAATTACCCTATATTTTTTCTCAGTGTGGATGCTGTGTAGCAGCCGAGAACATCTCCTGTACTGACCGACGTCGAAAGATAGCACATGAGTTATTTTTACCGTTGCGCATGACTGAATTTACAACTAGTGAAAAATTAGCTCAAAACGTGGTAGCAGCTGCCGGTTTATAAGAAAGTAACTGTAATACGGAACCATCTATGAGAGTAAATTTAACATTGCTTACACTTTTTGTTTTACCACTCCAGTAATCCAAAACATTTGTACACTATTGGTACAATTCTTTGGAAAAGTCTCCTTTTTATCAATGCGCTTTGGCCACACGCTTTCTCATGTATTCAAGATATAAGAAGGTGCATTGACGCCCTTTTTGAATCGCATTCACGTTACTCACAACCCGCGCAATCTCAACAGAATCCGATTTCGTCGTACATGGTTTGACGGACAGAATCATAACTAATGTTTGAAAACTCCGCCTTACTCATGATAACTCGCATATTGGTTCAACACGTTGACTTCGGAGTGGGACAAATGTGTACCATTACGTAAATTGTTCATTCACGCACCAATGTAAATGTATAACATTTTAAACCATTTTGTGACCTCTTTTGAAGGAGTTTTAGCATACGATGAAAATGTTACTGAGCTCTTACATTTCGTACATTTCTAACAAAAGATGGAAGCTTATTCAAGCAAGTGAGTCGATTTTACCCGTCTGTTTTTTACAATCTAACCAAATCAACTTTACGACCCGCGCAATCGGAGTCAACGTGTTAACACGTTGACTGCGAAGGGTTAAACGGAAGTTCAACATTCAACTCAAATTTAAAATCAGTTGGAGTTATAGTGAGCAATTTTTAAAATATCATATAATAACTAAATCTTGCTTTCATTTTCTTTTGATCAAGTATTTGTGAAAGTTGAGTTTATGACTACTGGTCAATCAGCAGCATTATAAAAATCTACTCTGCTACTACCGGCGGCTGTATTAATTATCATCGCCTCGAAGCATTAGATGTTATTATGTATGGTCGATGTGGATGGGCGTCTAGCTCCCTCATTTTACGATACGCTTGTCCGACCACTAATGAATTTTTCGGTCCATAAAAAAGAGCTCAAAATGAAACAGTCTCCGAATTGTGATAAAATCTCTGCAAGATATCAGTCACTGGCCCTCAATCCGACCGCAAATATTGGTTCACAGAGCGATGTTCGTGGTGCGAACTAAAAGTGAAGTTGATGTGCTTAAAAATGTTTTAGCTGACAAGCAAAAGCGATTGTGGTAAAAATGCAGAAGATCACAGAAGCTTCATTTCAGCGCTTGTGTGTATCTTGGGTAACTTCTGATATTGAATGAGTAGATAAATTTTTACCTACCCTCTTATACAATTTTAATTTTTCAGGTACAGATTTCCTGCAATAGCCTACAAATTTCTTGCAACAGCATTATTGTATCTCAAGCTCTTTCACTCATCCAGCTTATTTTGAGGTAACTTGAAATCAGTACAGTTACTTCGCAACTCATCTCTTTACATTTCACAGCTCCAGAGAAACCAGTGGCATTTATGTCACGCCATCACGCACGTTAAGTACACCTCAAACACTGCAAGAAGCCTGCCGTCTTCCTAGATTTAAAATAATCCCTCTGGCGTAGCGTGTTCCGCTTACATGCCTTACGTGGCTCGCTGGTCGCCTACTAAGCCGCCTCCAGCTCACCAAGTTCGTTTGACGCTGGGAAAGTGAAAAGGCGCCACACCTTTGAGACGCTTGATGTGCCCGCTGCCACCGTACTCAGAGAACGAAAACGTTTTTTGGAGACTTGTGAGAAGTAATCTAGAAGCAGGTGTGACTACATTATTGCAAGGTACATTTCAACGATTTTCTCATAAGTCGCGTTTGACGAAATCGTTTCTGAATACGGAGCTGAATTCTTCAACGCTTTTCGAGTCAAAAGCGGAAAAGACGTTGTATCAACTGGAAGAAAACAAATTTCTTTCTGGAATTGAGTTGTTCTGCTAACCGATCACTTCCTTGGTCGGACGATTGGCACTCAGAGGGATAAGGCCTCAAAATAGAGGCACAGATTAAATGTATCATTCAACGTAGAAACATGTTTATTCAATAGTTTACACTTTTTTCGTGACTCGAATTTTCTGCTTTTGTCAACGTTACGTGACTTGGAGTACTTTTACCATTTTAGTTACCGTAACCGTTGTCGGTATTAAATAAAACCGCACGTTATTGAATACTAGTGAAAATGCAATTGAGTTTTGTGGAGGTATGATTGTGCAATTGTCTGAGAAACATACACGTGTCGGAAAACTGATCTTAGATCTAGCTGAACGATAGCTATGAGTAAGGAAAGTGTTATAAAATCGTGTAAAAAATCTATGTCATCGACTTGCAAACTACATCCCCGTACAGCAACTTGTCCCTTCTGATAAAGGCTTTGGTCTTTGGCATAAAACTTTCTAGAGAATTTGGCTTTCAATCTCACATCGTGCAGTATTTTTGAACGTTGTAAGAATTTAGCAGCGTGAAAAGTACTCTGGTTATGATCTTAGGTTAAAACTAAAAAACTGACGCAAGTTCCGCGAAAAATGTGCGACAGACCCTGCTTACGGTGTTGGTATGAGAAGTTCTAATCCCTTCAGATATTTGGCAGAATTTCTGAAGCCTTAATGGCATGATCTATAATCAGATTTTTACAAAGCAGTCTTTACCAAGCTCGGAAAGGTTCAAAAGACCGCATTGCAGCCGGGCTTCCATCAAAGGACGAGCTTTGGGCGAGCCCGGAATTTTTTTGCTCAACAAGAATTCTGGAAGGCTATCAAGAATTCTGGAAGCTCCTTGGTCAATCCCCTACAAAGCTGCCTTGTGGTTCACTTCCTCCGCTATTTCTTGAAGAAGATGTGGGAAAGTGACGGTGTTAAGATCATCCCAAAGTTTTGTCAGACTCCCGCCATATTGGAGATTGTGTCTAGGAATGCTCCGCCTCCAGGCGAGACACTGGCTGAATCTACATTGCTGGAGACGTGATGATAGTGATGGAGGTTTTAGTATCATATTAACTTGCAAAGCGCATGGAAATTATTTCACGATTGTATTACATAAACAAAATTCAGTTAACTACAAAGTATTCCAAATATTCGTATGAAAATGAACATAAGCGTCTAAGAATCACGAATAATTTGTTACTAGCTTCAAAAGACTGGAAAAGTGAATCAACTCCCGACATTCTTTTGCAATTTGCATAAGTTCACATGCTCACTCGTACCTACTTCTAAAGAAGGATTAAAAACAATTTGGTTTCTTCCCGGAACAGAGAGGCTAGATTCGTAGATAGACATGATCGAAATAAAAATAGTAACCTCATTCGTATAAAGCATTAGCAAAGGTAGCAACAAATTAACATTTCCTTAGTTTCTTTTAATTCTAACTCAATTTTAAACAAGCTAGGAAGATTTTACTTTAGATACGACATAAATTTTACGGGAGCGATAGATTAATTTTTTCTTAGAAACTGAATCTATAGCAAATACAGCTAACCTACAATCGTAACTTTTCCCTGCATTTACCTGCCTTCGATTTTTCCAGCAAACAAAAGTCGTTCGTAAATTCCAGTGCATGAACTGGTTTAGAATTTGTTGTTCCTCTGTTCATCAATAATAGGAAGGATATAGAATTATGGCTTAGAATTTGCCATTCTCATCAACACTAAAGGAAGTTTATTTTTGCTAATTGTTAAATTATATCCTGCTATTAAATTGAGCATGTGAGGTAAATACCTATACGGCTAATTTTTACTATTCGAGAGCTGGCGGTGGGCTAGAGTGCTATGAGGTATAAAGCATCTGCCAGAGCCAACATTTAGACTAGGTAATCGTCTATCGGATGAACGTTGTTTCAAGCATAGGCGAATAAACAGGAATTTCTTGGCAGGTTTGAAATCGGATTCCATGAGGCACGAGGTGCGTTTATTGAAAATATTACAGGTATACAAAGTCACGGCTCAAGTGAACAGATGTCAGCCTCTGCTTGAATGGACGATGTAACGTATTTTTATAATATTATTTTCCACCTACTCATCATTTTATGATTTTCTATTTCAATGAGATACTACAAACTCTCATCGATTTCTCACACGAAATCGTTGAGTCATTATGACTGGAATCATTCCAAGTTTGGTTCTTTTGACGTGCAGCCAGAGATTTGAAAGAAAACACGTCAGTGGTGACTACACGCCGAAGCGCTCCTACATGAGCTGAAATAGCTTTTCTTCAGTTATTCAAGTACCTTTACAATCAAATTGATTATTTGGATGTAAAATAGTGCTTTAAAACAGAGTGCCCATTGAAAATTTAACAAAATACATCTAGGAGGAACTATTTGGCATGAAACATGAACTGAAGTCAAAAGTTTGGTTTCGACACTGTTACGGTTTTTAATTTTTTTCTGCAGTCTGGTTTGTTGGTCTCCGACCTTATTTCCGGCGGCTGCAAGGTTTTTGCTTCTTCATTGAATTTACTGGTCGTTTGAGCAAGTGTAGATGAGCTGCTGTTAATTTTCACTTAAGTATGTATGATAATATATAGCTTATATCAACACCTTCATGTGCGTTTCGAAATAGTTCGTTACTTACAATAGGTGGTTAAAGTCCACGGTTTACGCACTTCATAGAGCGTTTAAATGCCTCACAAACAGCAGTCAAGTCGTTCGTGAGCTGAGTGTCATTCTGAGCTATCAGCTGATGAGAATGAAGAAAGGTATATTGACCATGTGACTCATTGCACCCAATCTTCTGTTACACCATCCTGCTCTGCCCAATCGGTTGAATTCCAATCGATCATTTAATGAAAACGTACTTTAACTTGATTGACTTATTCAAGTTTTTCAAAATAAAAGAGCCGTGCAACGATCATGCATAATCATTTAAAACATATTCAATATATGATTTTCCAAGGTCTCGCGATTAGTTGTTGACGTACATGCCCATCTTTGCATGTATAATTACATATATTGATAAAGCTCTAAATCTCGTTTGTCTGTAGGCTTGCTTGTTCACTTGATTGTCACAGCCCACACTGCTTTGAGTGATAATATAGTAGAAAATTTATCGCCCGGCTTTCGCGAAACGGATGAGAAAATTGAAATTCTGTTTTATTGTAGATAATTCTAGGTGTTCGTTATTACGTGGGGAGAAATTCATGTAGTTCTTGGCTCAGGTTATAATTTGGATTACACACAATGTATTGAGGATACAACATCCTAAAAAAAACATCGTTTTACCATTCCGATTCTTCAGTAAGTTTTCAAGATAAGATTCAAATTAACATTCATGTTTATCAATTTTCGCGACAAGCGGGTTTATCGACCAATTTCTTGAATTTATAGACTTGTACAATTTATAGTTTTATTCAACACAAGCATGCACAGGGGTTGAACAAAACAATGGAAACACCTTGACAAATCAACAAAATAAATTTCAATATGGTGTGGGTACACCTTTTGCGGTAATTACAGCCTCAATTCTTCGATGTAATGATTCATACAATTTGTGAATTGTTTCCAAAGTAATTTTAGCATATTCTTCAGTTAAAATACCCTCCAGTTCTAGATACGATGACGGCGGAAATCAACTTCTTGCTTAAATATCTGAGATCGATCGTAAAAGCTCAATAATGTTAAGGTCTGGGGATTGTGGTGGCCAGATGAGATGCTCAACTTCATTAGAATGTTCTTAATGGCATTCTTTAACAATTCTAGCTGAATGAATTTGTGGTATTATCACCTTTAAAGATGGCGATGCCCTTTGGAAACAGTTTTTGAACCATAGAATGAACTTGGTCGCCTGAAATCCTAAACAGTCTCGGCGGTTAATTTTTCCATTAAAAGTTTAGACCCGGCGGATTTTTAAAAAATAGCGCCCCAGATCATCACAGAGCCCCCGCCATGTTTTATGGTTGCGAGAAGGCAGTCTGGATTAAATGCTTCTTTCGGCTGTCTCCAAACGTTTAGTCGACCGGAGGTAGGAAATAAGGAAAACAATAATTCATCAGAGAATATCACATGTTTCCACTGCTCGAGGGACCAATTCCGGAGGTTTCTACCCCACTCTAAGCGCTTTGAAAAGTTTGTCATTGAGAGCAGAGCTTTTCTAGTTACAGCTCTTCCGTGGAATCTAGATTTGTGCAGCTCTCGACGAACAGTTTCTGTGGAAACTGGGTTCTGTAGGTGTTAATTGAGCTCTCACTGGTTTTAGGAGCCGTGGTCTTACGACCCACTCTACCAATTCGATTTGGAGTCCGACGGTCTCTCTCACACAACTTCACCTTTCGACTGGACTTGTAGGACCATTTTCCTTCTCTTACAAAGACAGTTATTACTTTTGAGACAGTACCTTTTGAAACACCAGGTTTTCGGGCAGTTTCTTTTACGCTAGCGCCGGCCAAACGAGCATCAACAATTTGGCCTCTTAGAAGTCCTAGAGGTCTGCCATTTTTATAAATTTTAACCAAGGTTTTTTTAAATACCTGTGAAGAACAGTCATTTTTAATAACTGAATTAAATAACATGAATAATAAACAAAAATACTAAAATATGTCACTTTACGAATGTTTAAAACATATTCAAAGCTTATGATGCAAAAATGCAGGGCGTTTGCATAGTGGGCTGAATTAGCTACGAGGGTTTTGTGGCAACCTATCAGGAGATGAACAAACTTTGCAGTAAACTAGACGATTAACTATGTGCGCTTACGTTACTAACTTAGAATAATGCCACTTACAAGCCTAAATCCTCCAACTGAACATCCTCTAAGTGGAAGTCAATTAACTCTGAATGAAAATCACGTTCTTCCAATGCATTTCTATTAACTCAATGTGAAGGTCCCCGGCCATCCAACAATTTAAAATCAAGTTCTTCAAAGGGAAAACCCTTTTCCTTCATTCAAAATTAAAGTTCAAGGTGAAAATTAAGTACATCAAGTTGAGCATCAAGTTCCGCTGTATAAACCTCTTTGACAAAATTGATTGTGATTCACGTAATGCATCTACAAATGGTAAAAATATGTGTTGTACATTGACATTCATTTTCTCTCGTGGCGAATGTTTGTTACGGTACAAAATTGCAGCAGTACACGTCAGAAGTTTTCTATCTTTTTTATTTTGATCTTTAAGAACACCAAACGCATCAACATCTCATTATCTGTAATGAAGCACAGCATTATCAGCGAACAAAACAGAAATGAAACTTTTTAAATTATTGATGCTGAGAATGATGGGAAGGCAGTTGCAAGAATTTCAAGCGTGAACACTAAAACAGCGTTTCAACGGTTGAAGCAGAATAGACTTATTTCCGTGAAGAAAGGTAGCAATAAATCCAGCGCGGCTGATGATTATCAAACAGCAAATGGTACCTGCTGTCGAAACGAATTCTTCCTTTACATTATCACAACTGCAAGTGCCATATTAAATACCCTTTTAATTAAATTAGACGTTAATAAAATTTAAAATTAGCTAAATAGAGAGGTCTCTACCATCAAAGGTGCCTGAACTGTAATCATTAACTTGAATTCTCTACAAATAAAATGACTTGAACAACCGACTAGACTTAAAAATGCAAAATATACAGGTGATGACACTCATTTCGACAGACGAGACAAACTTCAATCCTAATACAAGGGTAAAAAAGGGAAGGTCCGAGATCGGTACAATAGCGTCAATTTTACTACATTCAAACCTTCAAGTGAAAGAACAAGTCTGCGTTGCATTGCTACCATGTCTGTTTTTAGTGTTGTATTTGACAACACACGATGAGACACTTTTACATATCAAAACTGTAAAGAATTTTTTGAAAATTTGTTGAGGAAAAGTCAAGTTCAAGATAATACACAAATTAAAAATTAATAATTTTGGGAGAAGAAATCAAAATGCAAGAACAAAATTACAATGTGTGAGAAAGCGTACAAAAAAAATTAAATATAATAGCTAAAAAATATCAATATCTACCTGAATATGTGAACTAACGGCCTAGTTTCAGAAGATATGCTCATTTCATTTCAAATGAGAGAGGATTCATTGTGTACTATACACGGATTCCAAAATACGAAGTTCACACTCAGTTTCACAGGGATCTAATAGTTTAAACTGAATGTTCTTGATATTTGGGTTGCATTCAGTACTGAAGTTCTCTCTAACATTGGAGTGAGACGAAGGACTAACATTCCACCAGTTCGATAACTCCGTTCAGTTTGCTCGGCTACCCGTATTTTCTGCGCTCGGTGACTGTCTAATGGGCGAATTTTTCGTAGAATTATCGACTATACTCCTTCCATATACAGCGATATCGCCCTGACTCTAGTGTATAGATTGAATCTACTTTTACCCATTCACTGATTGTGATGATACGCTAGAGCCTGCAGCCTACCAATTTTATTCGAAATCAGAGACTTCAGCACACCTTGCGGCGTGCTTGAACAAACCAAAGCTGTACAGTTTCTAATGCCAACAGTAAACTTTGTGGTTTTCATCAAGAATTTTGAACCACCTTATGGTTTTATCACCTAGGTCAGTTGATTACGGCAGGTACTGGTCATGGAACATATAAAAGGTCAATTCTTCGTGCAAGTGATCACAATTGCTTTTTTAACATTATGAAGGGAACGTGTGTGTTCAGCCTTAGCTCCCACATCAGTCTTCTTCAACCATTGACTGGAAGGACGATTTTTGGGAGAATATTTGTCAATACTTATAATCGTATGTAAAAATTATGCAGATGCAATATTTCCGGCATGGAGATATAAATTACAGGAGTGGTGCTGAGTCACGGAGAACCTAAACGAAGTCTCGCACAGTCGATGGGGAGCCGCGAAAAGCCGAAATTATTTCGTCAAAAGTCAGCACGGAGCTGCAAGAGGCCGGCGTTACACCGGGAATGATCAAAAAGGAGCCGCTGAAGGCAGTCGTTACTGAATGAGTCCGATTATAATTCGAAAATTGAAGATTATTTGGAATGTTATAGCAGATTTTTGGGAGCCAAAATAAAGCGGGCATGACAACCAAAACACACGTTCTTTGTTAACCAAAAACTGTTAACGGTCTTGCCTTCCAAGGCCTGGGAAGGGGCTTAAAAACAATCCGTTTTTTCCACTGGGAGTTGTGTACTATTTTTTCAGAGTGTAACCTGGAATGCTGAAAAAGTCATTAAACATCAGTCTCATTTTCCTTCATCTGGCAATGAATAGTGAACGCTACTTAGTGTCACGTGTTCTGGTGATGATAATGCATAAAAAAAATAGTTCATATTTCCTTGTGTTTTTCATTGTAGAACATTCTTTTGGCGATGGAAGCCTGATGGAAAAACATTGAAATAATACTTTATTTAGAGTTCAAGCAAAAAATGATTGATTTTTTTTGGACCTTCTTCTTGTGTTGAAGAAAAGCATTTTCTTAATCGGGGATTTTGTATTCAGGAACCATAAATTTAGGAAGTTAGTTTGTTACATTCATAGTTTTGCATCTGATGACGTTCGGTACAATGTGAATTTATCATTTACAAACTGCCTTCGACCTTCTAACCACGAACGCCTCGCCAACCATCCTCAGAATGTTGTACCTGAGAAACCTCAGACACGTTCCAGCGTTCACAGCACTCGCAACATACACGTGTCTTCCTACAGAGAATAATCTATTTTATTCTCATCTTTTGTTTGTTTATTTCTTCGAAGCAGCCCTCAGGATGTGCGTTTTTTGATTCGTAACGAACGTGACTTGTACTTCGGATCCCTGTGCTCTACGTCATGGAGAAGGCATGTGGCTGACGATTAAGGGTGCGTTCACACTACGAGCGGAACAAACAGAGCAGAGCGGCAATAATGCTTGTACATGTTTGAATGCAGAAACTCTTGGCTGTTCACACTGCATGCAAGCGGCGCGGAGCAGCTCGGAGCAGAGCAGAGCGGAGCGGCGCGCTCGGGAAATTCGTTAGGAGTTTTTGACGCTCGCTGCCGGCGTTTCTTAACGGCTCCTCCATTGGATCATCATATCCTACAGGGCTAGAAGTGTCGTTTGATTTATATAAAGTATATAACATAACAAGGAATATGGATAACTAATCATATAAGAATTAAAACTAATAATGTAACATATTATATTTTATTATAATTTTACCCATTTGGATTCATTAGGCATTTGTTTTTTTTCTGCTTTCTCTGATTTGTTATTTTATTATTGCTTTAATTTAAGGAATCTGCTTTTATTTTCCTTATTATGTGTGTCTATTTTTCTTGTTATGTTGTGTATTTTTATTTTATGATCTTGTAAAAGGAATAATTATGTGGGATTTTTAATAAAGTTTCAATTTTTTCCGCAAAATAGGAGGAGAGGGTAAGGAGGAGGCCTCAATGAGTGTCTGATACAAAATAAGATACAAAATATTATGAGCTTGGGTGATTTTTCTCGAATACAAGCGGAAAACATGTCACTGTTTTGAGAATTTTTAGGTCAGGAAAGGTCAGTATTTGTCAAAATTTTTCACCCAGCTTTCTCTGGCATAACCCTTAATTTCTGAAGGTAATAATTTTGCTTACACTCACTTTAAAGTCACCACAAGACGCTCTTCCGTTCCAACTGGCCTACGAAAACCTGTAGTCTTATGAAGTAATATAACCTTTATGTTAAGAGTTTAATTTTGCTTAAACTATTTTGCTTTACATGAGTCCTCAACAAAAATTTGTGAATTATTACTGAAAAGCAAATTTATCTTATCTCGTTGGAAATTTTTGCTTCTAAATGGGATAGCAGTACAGCAAAATTTGTCGGTTTCGTGAGTGAATACTCGGAAAAATCGCGATTCATCTCTCTTCAGTGCTTCGAAGAGATAGTGGTATTTTCCATAGCGATTTCTCCTCCCGTTGATGGGATGGACCCAGTGTTTCCGTTTTTTGCAGGCGAGCAATAGGAATGCACACACGAAATCCTCCACAGTGACTGATTCTTGCGTAGGTCTCTCTGCTCTGCTTACATGTGAACACCCGCTCCGCTTGTGGTATGAACGCACCCTGTGGTGTGATGACGGACGCCACTGCGGTCTCGCTCAGCTCTACCACTGCCTTGTACTCGGCTACTTCCTAACTGCGAAGTCAGCCCTGACGAGGAGCCAGTGCCTCCTACTGGAGTTCAACGCTTCAGCAACCTGGCGGCCTGTCGACAGCCTTCTCTTCCACCGTCGTCATGTGGACTTCAAGGGATGCTTTGGTGAGGGTGGGTTTGGTCATAAATAGGTGCATTTGTCCTGACCGTTCCTCACTAGCCTTCATACGGCTTTAATTTTCCGATCTCGAGCCGTACATTAAATTTTAAGCCCTGACATGACAATGTAAATTTAAAGGCTTGAATATATTCCAAGTGTGGGGTGTTCTGCCTTATCTGTTAACTCAGAAAACAACTATTTAACATCTACTCAGCAGCTTTCAATCCTACCACCGTTGAATTATTTACGTCCTTATAATTTTTCTCCATCATGTAAATTACCTTTTTCCAGCAGGTCACAGTTATTGTCAAGATTGATGTCAGCGGCCGTCGGGTGCACCAATTTCCGACTACCTACTTACCAAGAAGTCTCCGACGTGCCTTCATGCTTAAACACCATTCGTTGTTTCTTTATAACTAAATAACTAAACAACATTGAGTCAGCCCTATCCCCACTCTATTTCTCCAATATCTTTTTTACTTTTATTAAAATTAACAGTCCCATAGTTTAGGTATAGCTGCAGCAGACAGAGCTGTAATGTGAGGATGATAGCAGTTTGGGAAACTGTGAAAGTATGAACTTGTGTATTCATGAGTTCATCAACAAAAAATGTTCTCGGGTAACGTTTTCACAATTTCTACAGCTTGGATCACCTTTAAGCAAAGGAAATGTGCATCCAGAGGCATATACTACAATAGGCAGAAGCACATCAGCTAGAGGATTGACCAAGCCGACTTGTGCTGCTGGTTCATTTCAGGCCAAAATATTTCCCTTGACGACACTCGGAAATCAAGAACTCCAATTTTTTGCCAAAAAAGTTTCATCCTCTCGGCAGCGAATCGTCAAATGTGTAAAAAATAAACACTAAATTTAGCTGGGGTGTGCAGGCGCAATCATTTGGTTAATGTGGGGAGTAAACGTTCTCACAGCGCTTCGGGCGCTAATATTTAACGTGGAATTCAACAAAGTTTGACGGATTTTTCTGAGTTCGAAGCCTCTCATCTTCGCTTCAAAACCCTCCTCATTTGCCTAATGGAACTAAAAATTTCTCTCGATGAAAGTGGAGCTTGTGCAAACTTTGGGGAGCCACTGCAATGAGTTGCTCTTGAGCCGCTCTTCATCAAAATAAGCTCCACTCCAGAGGCTATTAATGACAGTTTCTATCTGCAGCATTTGTTCGCACCGAAGCATCTGCATCACATTCCCTGCACACCTGAGGGCTTAATAACGAACTCTGAGTGTTTTTATAACCATGGAGTATCATCAAAATGAGCTGTGCGCCTACAGATTCAGTGTTAATCTTTATTTGCTACATCCAGGCTTTGAAACGTTTCTTCAAAACAAACTCAGCCCAAAGTCGGTCAAAGTAAAACACATTCGTCAGGTGGTTAAGATTTAATCAAAATGACTCGATGAATGTTGCAATAGTTCACAAATTTTATTGGGTTCAATTAGTCCATAGTTATTTGAAAAAATAGCGCGTGATGATCTAACAAAACATTATAAGAGAAAGCTCCTTGCTGTTCTCCCTTCGTCAGGAATTTTTACCTCCGACGCATCTCTTCAGTTGCTGGAGTTTCGTGACATTGATCCAACATCAAAATTAATGCAACAGTAGGGTCTCTGAACTAATTTTCTGTGGTGCAGGTTCTAAAATGATTAAATTTGGAGTCAATTGCTTCATTTTCGAAAACTAATTGAGAATGCTAATAGAAAGAAGAGAATGCCGACATTTCAAAACAAACCATAACAGAACGGGGCCCTAAAGAGCAGCGTGTTGAGTCAGTAAAAATCAGTCCCATGGCTCTCAAAATTGATATTTTCGTCACTTTCTTCACGTTGTTCATTCAATAAGCAAATTTTTAAAATACATCAGTAAAATTTCAACGAATGTCCTGTTTTGAGTTCACCTGACAATTTTTAAATTTCCCATTCCATCAATAATTATTGTCGGTAACATTCATGAGGTCAATTTTGATCAGGGTTCGGAGCGTTGTGAAGTGAAATACATACCTCGGTGCAAGCCGCACTTCTTTTAAAATCAGACAAAGAATAAAATTTATCCTTAATGTGCTGCCAGTTAATGTTCTGTTCAGACGTACAAAGCAACCGTTCAGCCCGAGTTTCAAACCCTGTATAATCGGTGGTTATTATATTATTTATCGTTTTGTTGGACTAAAATTTTTCATTTAGTTCTCTCAGCAGTTTTTAATTTTCATAATTTCAGTTCATTTTTGACTCGAACCCAGTTAAAATTTGTGCGTTTCAGTTGCATAATATTTACTGTATTTTTCAGTTTCGTATCTTGCAGCTCAACCAGCCTGATACCCGAAATAACTTGCAATTACACGAGCAAGTTTGCGTGTTTGGGTGTTTCATTTGTTCGATGAAACCTCATGTCTTTACTTGGAAAGTAAAATAAGACGAATTATTGAAAATAAAACGAACTAACTGTCTGTCATCTAATTATCTAGAATAGGAAGAACAACCATCCAGTATTATATTACTGGAACACAAAAGCCAGGCGACCAAATTATTGAAAATAATATGAAGATACCATTTGGTATCGAACTTTTGAAACCCAGAAGGGAGGTGCTCTGATGGGTTAAATTTCAGAAAGAAAATAACACAGTAGGCAGCTAAACATTCTGTACATTGTGTGTTTTTAAAAACGAATTGAAATTAATAATATTAATCTTTAACAAAAGAGAAGCTAGGATAGGCCCTAGACCCAGGCCTAGAGAAACTTGACTGCCTGCGTTAAGAACTTTCTAAAAATAACGCTGTACATTATGATATATTCCTCCTCGGATTGGCAAGAATTACATCTTTCACCGGCGACCTTCTTATGCCAAGTCGGGACAACTCTGCTCGTAACATTTAATTTTCATCGAAATATGAAACTTTGCAGAAATGTAAAAGGCCGTACGAAATATGGGCCCCCAAAGCCGAATTTAAGACTCATTTTTGGTGAAAGACAGATAAATCATGTGACATAAAAAAAATGTAAGCTTGATATGACAGAGCCTTTTTCTTCCACCTGAAAGTTTAATACATGCTACTACTGAAGGGTATTGCACATATCGTCAGTTGGTTTCCGAAATATTTTAACATGCCAAATGACAGTGTTCATTGCTTTGGTAATTTTCGAAGAAGATGTTAATAACTCGATTGAAAAAATAATTGATTTCGGAAAAGCTACAAATGTTGCAGTGATAATTTTACCGGAAATTTTTATTGAGAAATTTTTTAGAACATCATCTTAAGTCAACCGTGTTGTCAGGGTTGAACAAGGTTCAGTGCATCAGAGTCGTTATTCAATTGAAACAAGAGCACCACTCAAATCTTTACGTGTACGTCTTGAGAGTGATCATTTACATTTCAACAAATAACATCACCAAAACGAAGTAGCTTTCCTACGGTAATTTCCAGTTAAGCCAGTACGTTGCTTTGTAGGGCTTCGTCTACCCTACCAAGGTGTCACGATGAGCGCATGCAAAATTCAAAAAGAAATTCGATAATACATTCGAGAAAATGTCTCAGTGACAAGCGTTCAATTACGAGTTCCCAACTCCCAGCACCAAAATAGGCTCTCTCATTCACTTTCCCTAATTTGTAGTTAATAGTCCTTCATTCCCAATCATGAGCCTCGAATTTTGCTGTAGTATATTTAGCTCCCTGCACGCGATCCCATTTAAATGTTGTCTGTAAACAGCCCGAAATTCCTCTCTCACCTCCCCTACCATACGGTACAACGCTCCCGGCAGTCACCGATCACACGCGCACTTTTCTGTCTTTTCTCAAATATTACCGGAAATCCATCCAGGCGAAAGTGATACGCCTTTTCAAAGAAAACAGACAGCTGCCAAGGTCTCAACTTTCTTCTGGACACTTCCAAAAAACTTATCAAAACTTTGCTTCCACTATTTTTTCCTTGGACGCTTATAGTTTTGTGTCCTTTATTTAGGCAGGGAACAGAGCTTGCATGCAGGGTTTAGGCAGATCTTGTTTTATTCCTTTATGGAATTAGATAAAACTATAATAATCATATAGTGGTGGCGAAGTAAAATTCTATGGTCTTTTTTCTTGCTAGATTGTGCTCAACATCTGATAAAGTAGAAAAAGTAAATAAAAATGCGCAAATATTTGTGCGCAGTTTGCCGCGTCATTCTTCCAGGGGCTTTGGGCTTAAATACATTCGGGATAAAATTGCCTACCTCTAAAAGTAATAATTGAAAGCTACTGGCCCCTGTGACAGTTTTTCCATCCACAAACCATTTTCCTCACACCTTGATGCCGAAAAGCAGACATTGGGATTTCCTGGACGGAATCGTATCCTCATGCGATCCCAACAGGAGTCTTTGACCACTTCCCACGAAAAAGCTTCATCAAATTTGGGAGCATAGCTCAGCCTTGATGCATTTTATCCTCCTCTTCATTTTTTTCCGAAATTGGGCCTCACTTTGCATGCGGTGGCCCATCCGCCTCCCGAAATTCTCAGGATGGGGCGAATTTTGATCGCTGCAGAAAATCTCACAAAACTGCCGGACGCAGCCTACATCCAAAACGATCGTCCACATCGCAGACGCAAGGAGGATAAACACTCACGGCGTCTCAAGATTTGTCAGTTGTAGGGAAGTTTTCCATCGATGACGCGTGTACGGCTTATATAGAACCTGAGTGATGTACAAATTTATGGTCAGATGTAGAGTGGCTTAACGTGATAGTTGTTGAAATCCTTCATTTATCTGAAGTCTTTCATTTAAATTACTCTTGTGTATCAGTATTCAAAGGAAAACGAACTACCGTAAAATGTAGTAAAGGATGACACAGAAGCTGGTCAAAATGAAATATCTCATGCGATAAAAAAGATATCGACAGCCATGAAAACACACACTGTATAAGGGTGAAATTCGACAAAGATCGCTATTCTTTTCTGTCCTGAATAATAGAACCAATGCCGCTCTGCGCTATACTGGGTTGGCATCAGGCTTTAACGAAAATGAATATTTTTGAGCACAGAATTTTGGGAAAAGCTCTTCGAACAAAAATTGATAGTTGTTCAAACTTGTGCTTTGAATTTGACGATCAAAATATCTTGTATTTCATGCATATTTTATAGATTTTGGTTTTAGAAGTATTTTGCAATTTGAGTGTAGCATGTGAGCACCTATCAATGCGCGGAACATTCTTTTTCATCGATACCACTTGCAGAAGTTGTTTTAAAAACTGTCATTGCGCTCGCGTGCCCACACAGTTCACTTATAACTATAGCTCATGCTCGGCACTTTTTCTGTCATTGTACTTCGATATTTCTCATATTCATTTGAACTACCTAACAATAACAACAAAAATTCTACTTATCAAGGAGGTTATTCGGTTTCCTCAATTTAGAAATCGTACTTCCAAATCAATTCGTAAGCGCTAGACCGACTCACTTCCAAAATCTTGCTCTCGTATAAAGATTCTGCGTGAAAGCAACAACTAAACAGTGGGTATAATCCCTCGGTCGCTCAAACGATCGTCGTTGAAAAAATTTCTTCATCAAAGCTTTGTCACCAAGTTTAAATTCAGAATTTTTTACTGATAAAAATCAATTCAAATTGTTATCACAGCGGTGCTCATCTGCGTCATAAATTGTTCGCCCCAAAAAGTGTTTTATTTTTTGTTCACCAAGAAACACTGTTCTCATTTTTGTTCACCAGGATCCCCTGTTCTTATTTTTATTTACCTTTAAATGCTGTTCTTATTTTTAGTTCACCTTTGATACCTATCTAATTTTTGTCCATCGTTAAACACCGTTCTTATTTTTGTTCTCCATTAAGCGCTGGGGTCAAACAAAAGCTCAGGCTTCTGCAATCTGTACCCATTTCAGAAACACACAAGCATGTAACCTTTCAATGGAGCACATGTTCTAAAGTAGTTTAATGATGGCTTCTTTCAAGTATCATTTCGTGATGATCTCTGCCAAATGAAAACATTTTTTTCTTAAGGAAATAATTTCTCAAACACGTCTGCGCCTTTAGAACATACCCAGTGCTGTTTTTCTGACTTAACTGATCAATTTAGGTCAACATAAGGTGTGATTCTGAATATGTTATGACACTGAAAGGCATTACTGCCGTCTTACTTTCACAACCACGTGAGCATCAAGTTGCGTTCAATATAACCTTGAATTCTACTCTCAGTTCACACAAAAAATTAATAAGGTTGTTCGTGTCATACTACACATACGTTTAATGAAACACCTCATTGGAGCACTGGAGTGCTTGGAGATTTAATTATCTAGTGAGCTCTTAATTGTTTTACAACATTTTTTCACAAGAATTGAGCCGATCTTAAGGAATCGAATGTCGTCAAAGAACAGTATCCATCAATGTTTTTCAATTCAGTGGTAAAACCGTCAAATCGCTGTTTGAAAGAAATTGCTTCCACCAGCACTCACCAAATTTTTACACAAAAGAATTTTTACGATTTCTCAATAATTCTGACATTTAACGATCTCTTTCGCGTCTAGTTTTGGCTCATTGTTCTTAATTTAACGGAGCGTAAAATACACAGCAGCCTAGATGAAACATCAAACATTATCGTCGTACACAGGAGTAGCTGCAAATTTCTTGACGCTAATTTAACTTTCGTGACAAAAATAACCGAGTAATGAGGAGTTCGCAGAGATTATTGCAAAATGATGCTAAAAATGGAAACATTTTCTTGTCAAGATATTGAAATCGATTCCTATCTACATCATCACCTCAACCAAACTGCAAAATTTAGACACAGGCTGGTTTGAAGTGGGACACTCTCTCCGACCGTCGCTTAGTTCACATAAAGAGAAAGATTGTTAACACCAAACAATTGAATTGCAGAATAGCTCTGTAGAGACCACCCAACTGTTATTTCAAACAACGCGTTGTTGACCGAGTTCAATATCAAATGCTGTTCACTGCTTGGGAAATGAAGCGCAGGGTTCATGGTAATCAACAGCGTTCTCTGTGCACTAGTGTTGGAGATTTCAGGAAATTTGTAGAGACAACTCATCTAAGGTCTTATATGATAGTATCTCAAAATAACAACCGTAGAGCTGAGGAGGAATTGTGTGGTTAAACTAACGAGGTGTTAGCATTTGACATCAGTGACTTGTACATTTGCCATTGTTTCTTAACTTTTTAGTCTTAACCCGCTTGTTGACCATTTTATTGCCTTGATGGCTTCTTAATTAGCTATCGGACTGATCGAGACTATAGTCTTGATACGATTTTTTTCACTCGCTGAATGAGGTTTCAAACCTCAAATTCATTTGTGCAGCAACATCGTCAGTTCATCTGACACGAGCTTTTAAAAACTACACACAATAGATAAGTAGAGTTGCCAAATGCGGCGAATATCAAGACAGTTTTAGTGAAGGATGGAGATCCTACCAGCTGCTGTTGAGCTGTGACACCACACAAGACTCAATCAATTTCTTCGCGTAACTATAAGCGCTTATTCCACTCAGTTTTTTCACTCCATCGGAACAGAATTATTAAACTTTTGTATCTGCGTTTATTTGCATCGCAAAAAAGCATGGTGATCTGAGGCACAGCGACAGGCTGGAAGGTCGATGAGGTATGTTTGCATTTCGAAACCGCGGATAGACTTTTCTTTTTGAGTTCGACTTGACTTTTAATTGTTACTTTGCATCTTGAGTGAGTTCAAGAAGACGAGAGTTGAATCCTATCTCCAAGACTCAGACATGCTTACAGGTTGAAAAAAACGTGGCGTGATTTCATCGTAAAATCTTCGTATTAAAACACAAAATTTTACAACACCAAGCATATATTATTGATTATTCAACTGTACCCGAAGAAAAACTTTTGAATATGAACTACTGCTTCTATTTAAGCGTGCTTAAATCAGGCTCGACCTGAAATAGTATTGAAGAACTAGAATGTGACTGAGGGTAACCGTCTCGTACATGAGAGATGCTCCGTGCTCTGCACAAGACGTTGTAAATATGAATAAAAAATTCGTCATTTAGACACAAAAAGATGTATTTATTCCATGGATAACGCGCTACCAAATCGTCGCAAATCAGATATGTGACAGACGTAAAATTCATATCTGGCACCTCAGTTGTTCGCTTTCTTTTGATGAATGAGTAGAAACAATTATTTCTTGTTTAGAAAGTTCAAATTTACAAAAAATCTCGATGCTGTTTGCATGGAAACAATTTTCTTCACAAATGTAAGTGAAATCAATTAAAACGCTATTGAGACGCGGAAAATTTCGTACATCTACACTAAGTAAAAAGAATCTAGTACTCAAGACGATCTTACCGTGTAGAATGAAATGATTCTATAAGATTCGCCCTTGAAATAAAAACAAGGCATCTCATACAATGAATATTTTCTGCAAGGTAAAAATAAGAGCAATACATGAAGTAAAATGAAGAATGAAAAGTAAGTAGCAATACTGAGCATAATAAGTTCAGCGGAGCCACTTGAATGAAACAATATGCTCTCCGTAGGAGTTCTCTTTGGTGCAGGTTTTAAAGATGCGCAAAATTTTGAACCTCAATCTTTACAAAGTTACCAGATTGCAACGCTTGAAAGAATTAATGTAGTACTGCACCTAAAATTCAATACTGTTGTGTGAATACCTTCTTTATAAATTAGCTTGAACTATGTATTTCCATGATGGAGGCAGTGAGATTTCAGTAAATGGACAAAGCTTATCTGTAGAGAGAACGCAAATGAAATGATTCAACAAGTCAGTTCGTTTCATTTACACTGAAAGGTTACTCACCTTCTTACGATCTTTCTTATTTTCCTCTGAACGACATAGCATTCAATAATAAGCTAGAATTAAGTTTTTATCCTCCCTATAGAAGCAAACAAATCAATCATATAATGATGATTCTATTCCTGAAACAAGCCCTTTAACTCATGCAGGCATTATACATCAGGTTTGCGCTTCATTTTCGCATTTTCACACACAACTGATACCCGAGTCTTCGCTGTGAATCGAGGAAATTAAAAAAAACTGCAAATAGAGCCACTAGCACCATCACCCTTTCTCCCCCGCCCAGGTCTCGACTCAGTTCCCTGTGCAGCGAATGCACTTCCGAAAAAGTAAGGAAGCACAGAAGGCAACTTTGCCAGCGGGAGATAACTTTCAACTGCTCAGGAAGACGCCACTTGTGCTGGAAAAAAATTAGAAAAATTGCAACTCTGTCGTCAGCGCTCTTTTCAAGCGCATCCGCTATTCGTTTAGCTGAAATAAATGGCTGAAGAAACTTGTAGCTCTGGCTGAAACGTGTTTTCATCGTAAAACGACTAATGTATCTTAGAAAATACAGGCGCTCATGCTTGCGAATGTGAGAGCACAGTTTTCTGATTCATATTTAATATATGAAAATGACGTACAAGCGATGAGGAAACCAAGCCAAACCGAACCAAGTATGCATATTAAAAAATTCATTTCTCAAATGGATGTATGATTGATATGTCAATTAAAATGATGCGTTTCAAATATAACTAAGAAATGTTACACTCAATTCATTATGTTGAGTGTGTCTCATTCGTTAACAGACTGACTTGCTATCAGAATCAGCCATTTCTCTGGCGCATACACACGTTGCAATAACTTACGATTTGAATCGTATTTATGAAAAACATGAAGTCACGGTCAGTTGCTGTGTACATACAGTGCGTTCATTTTCAAACTGCATCCAAGTATCCAACAGCTCGGAATATTTGTAAGGCCACATTTTAAATTGCGGTTTTTTACCCCAAGTATTTTTTATGAGTTTTAGATATTTGTAGCCAGTGGAACTATTCACTCCTCGTTCGAAGTGAAAGATATTTTTAGAGTCAATATAAAAGGCTTGTAAAAGTGTTGCGTGAATGATTACTTTTTAAACTGTTAGGAAATAGTTTCATAAAATACGAATACTCATCACCCCCCCCACTGCGCATATTGGCACACTATATGAAAACTAACCTAGACACCACATTATGTATACGAGACACATCCATCATTGTGCTCGTCATAGCCGTGTGTGTAGCGGACCTGACTCCGTGCGGGGAGACCCGGGTTCGAGTCTCGGCGCTGTTGGCGATTTTCTCTGTTGGGTATAGGAGAAAAATTCTAAGCACAATACCCCACTCGACCCAGGTGTCTGAAATGGGTACCGGTCTTCGACCGGGGGAAAGCGTCATGGCGTCCTGGTGTTAGTTATAAGGCATTTGAAAAACCAATGTAAAAGGTGATATGTATCATGCTTCAATTGGAAATAAAGCATCCGTAGATGCCGATGTTTGTTTTTATGTTTGTTCTGTCGCACGTACGTATCTAGATGCGTTCTCCCGAGAGTTGCAAAGTCTGGCTAAAGTGAGCGCCCATTTCAAACACTCGTTTGCGATTTAAAAACTTGTAGAGAAACTGAGGTAAAGTTGTGAGTGACACCGAGTTAGATAAGAGATTTGAACAAGCGTAAGCGCTGACACCGTGAGCATACATGCACGCTTTCGTGACGCCCATCAACTTCTCCTTCTGATGGCACCCAGCTACCGTACTACAATGTTTCATCGCTGAGTATTCAGTGCGGTATAATCGAGGTTCGCATCATTGTTTGCAAAGTTTTTGAGCGTGATTATCAACTTTCCATTTTTATTTACTATATATGCAAAATTTGTGTTCTTACTGAGCAAAATACAGTGAATAATGTACTAAAAATTCAGTCAAAACTAGGAGCTTGTCTTCAGTAGAAATTATTTGCTTCCTGCGCATGTAAAGTTATGAAGAATTAAAAAGATTGGCATACATGGGAATGCATTACGCAAAAATAAATCCCTCATTCGTCTAAATGTAAAAGCCACACATTAAATAGTGCTAATGAGATGTCGATGTTTCACATTACTAGTCTAAAGCAACTGTTACAACGAGAAATTGAGAAATAAACGAAAGTCTTCTCGCTACGATCTTGTCAAAACTCCAAATACGAAACTTCCGAACGCAGTTTTGGAGAGAACATGCAGTCTCCCATGAATCACAGAGCGTAGGCAAAGTTTTGAAAGGAAACTCGAGATTTTCCATCCAGAGCAAGAGTTTGGGTGAAGTGCAGCGACGTCTGCACAGCCGGGCGCAAGCAGGCGTGTTGGGTGCTGTGAACTCCTGGAATTGTCGCAAGTTAGAATCTTCGGATACTAACGGAGCTCGTAAATTGCTCAGAAGCGTATAAAGAACCATCAAAGGTATTGATCGTAGAATACTGGAAGCGATTTTCGTGCGGTTGCGGATGCTTCATGTATGGTTATCAAAAAAAAATCAGCTAACTTCTTCAATGTACATGCATATTAATTAGTGCGTACATTGACATACTATGCATTTTTGTCTCAGAGGGAGGAGAGAGCGGTGAGACTGAACTCATAAGTTCATGTCTTTGTAGAGCTAACACAAACTCGTCGGTTCGAGCCCTCAGGGCAATAACACCAAATGGGGTTCGTGGTCACATGTTTCATGTAAAGGACTGATGCAGTATAATAGGCTGCGAGATTACACCATTAACTAGTACTGTTATCTTCAGCAAGAACTCGAGTGATTTCAGAGGCTTCATGAAAACTTTAATGAAAACAAATTTTGGCCTTTTTCTAATGTTTTTGCACTATTTACGCAAACACTAGTGCGTCCGTACTTTGTTATTAGGTAGCAAAAGAAATTATCATGTCGCGTTTATTGCAGACGCTCGCATTAATTTCATATTCACATGACATCAAATTTTTAACCCACGCTCAGTACATAAGATTCGTTTTATTATTTCGCATGCCCATTGCATGTCTACTGCACAGTTTCACATTCCTCTTTATCAATCTTAAAACGATTCCATTCTGAGATAACGGTGCGCCTAACTGAGAGCTAGGAAATAGCTTGCGTATTTTCTCGTTTATGATGAAACGATGTTGCTTTTTGTAGCTACTGAGCCAGTTAATTGGATGTAAAAATACATTAAGGAGCTTTGCTATGAAAGACTGCATGCTCGCTCCCTGTGTGAAAGACAGCACATCAATAGCCTCTGTGCGCCTTCAAAGTGGTTTTTGATTGGTTTAGTAGCCTTCAGAGCTCTCAACATGCAACGTAATTATTAACGATTTCAATGGCGACCCCGAGCAAGCGTACTGCGTTTGCCAGTACCACAGACCGTACTGCTTAATATGATTCGAGCGCCCAGTACGTCTGTCTTCAAATGAGGTATTTCTTTTAAACTGCTAGTATAGCCTGCAGCTTTTCCTCAAGTATGAAACAAGTTACCTCGTTCAAAATACTCACAATATTATGGAAATTGTAAAAGTGCTTAACGAATGGTGCTTATAGTGTGTCCTTGGTCATCATGTAGCAAAGAAGAAATAATTTGCAAATGTGGTTAAATTTATTCAAGAATTTAGCATTGGATTAAAGTCTCCATAAATGACAGGGTCGGTCCAATACAGTCCAAATTTTAGTCCAAGCGCCAAAATGGCCCTTGAACTAAAATTAGACGCAGTTACATCATCCTAAATGCCAAAAACTGAGAGATCAATCCATTATCATAAGTGATACTATCCTTACATGTAACTCAATATACGTATACAAGTATACAAGCGGGAATACGTATTTGTACATGTATGAGGTAAAATCTATTGATGTAAAGTTTACATTTGTGTGTAATTGCAGCGAATAATAGTGCTGCGAGGAAACACTAAATTTGTATGGTTTTTAATGGTTGCTTTTGTTTTCGATACATAGTGCACTGCCGTGAAAGTGGAGATCTATCGTAACATTACTTTTCATTTGCATAAACCTGGTCGTGAGGAAGTGAGCCATAACATTTTTGAACATCGGCCGAAACAAGCGATTCATATAGTATTTCCTGGCGTCAAGACTAAGTTTTATGTCATGTATATGTAAACTGTCAAAAGTCATGAAGTTGTGTTATCTCTTATAATTATCATTACATGTATCATCAAATGTAGTTTAAGCAAGATTAGGAGTACATTGCCCTCAATCATTTTTCGACTAGTGAAATGGGTATTATAATACTCGTGTGTGTATCATCTAAGTGTGTTAACTTTAAGATATTTTAAAAACCAATGATGGTAATTTTGTACCATCTCTATTGGAAATAAACTGTTTTTCATTTTTTTCTTTATTTTTCTTGCGCAGCTGATGTTGTGGGCTGGTCGTAAGGAAGTAAGCACCTTGCGTGGCAAATTTTGTGGGCTGGTCGTAAAGAAGTAAGCACCTTGCGTGGCAGATGTTGTGGGCTGGTCGTAAAGAAGTAAGCACATTGCGTAGCAGATGTTGTGGGCTGGTCGTAAGGAAGTAAGCACCTTGCGTAGCAGATGCTGTGGGCGTGTCATGGG
>JACJUY010010021.1:0-24993 GCA_014220935.1 Platorchestia sp. MABIK | reverse complement strand
CTGCCAACGATCCCAACGAATCTCCAGAAGCTGCAGCAGTCTCTGCGGGTATTTAAGGATACGTTGACTGTTAGGTAGGATCATTACAGTACGAGATTTCCTCTTGTAAAGGTCTGTTAGTGCCACCTTTTGACTTGTTGATTTAAAACTCAGCCGGCACTCTGAGAGAGAGTCTATGTAATCTCTGTGTAACTTTATATCGGCATATCTGATTTAACGTAATTACTAGACCTTTAATTCGTCACCATCGCTGCGTACTCCGAGTTAAGTTCTTTGGGATTGTCCATTATTTTATCATCCTCGATATTTGCTAGTTTCATCAGCCTCTTGTCATAAGTGTGTTCACCCTTCGTTAAAATAGTAAATGTATGGCCGTACTAAGATTTGTGTTTAATATATCCTGCTGAAATAAACCGTAAATTTGAAGGTCAACCTTGAAACGACTGATGAAGTAGGAAGAACTGTATAATTAATTTGAAAAGAAAAGAAGGCTACGACCAGTGCACTCCCATAGGAATCCATGTTAATCAATTCAAGCTTGCCTGCTTTCTCGCTTCAAATCTTTTGGTGTGCATGCACCCATAGCGACTAGATTTTAATCCATCAATTCTGTCGAGTAAAGTGTATAAAGTTCTACTGTACAAAACAGAGTATGAAAAAATGCTGCCTGCTTGTTTCTGCTTTCAGTTGAGGAATTTCAAACTAAAATTTGGGTGAAACATCCTATAATTTATAAATAGCTGGAAATAGTGAAATTTAATAGTACGAAGAATCAGAAATTTCTAGTTTAAATGTGAATTTTATCAACAACTTTCATGATCCTTGACTAATAATTTAATGTTAAAATGCCCCTACACAATAATTGCCTCAAAATTTCTTACTAAATAGGTCATCTCTACCAACGTACTATGTGATTACTATTGCAAGCACAAATGAAATTTATATGAAGGATAACTTATTTTTCATATAAATTTCATTTGTGCTTTTTGGGTACCTTAGGAATTTAGGTAACTTTGTTTTGCAGTAATACTCTGGTTGCTCTATTTAGAAACTTGGAGCTTTTTTGTACCTGTGATATTGCGTATATTATCGACTCAAATTACCCATTATAGGGCGATTACTTACATCTGGACATTTGGACAACATTCATTATGTAAAAAATAGGTAGCAAATTTTTGCTATTGAAGGTAGTAAATTTTTGCTATGGAAGGTTGTAAATTTTTTCCATTGAAGGTAGTAAAAAGTAGTAAAATTTGAAAATTAAAAATCAGTAGACAACCTGCCAGAATTTCTGATTGAATGCTATTCTAGAATTTCTGATTAAATGCTATTCCAGAAATTCTGATTAAATGCTATTCCAGAATTTCTGATTGAATGTTATTCCAGAATTTCTGATTGAATGCTATTGCATTCTGATTGACTGCTATTCCAGAACTTCTGATTGAATGCCAGTCCAGAATTTCTGATTAAATGCTATTCCAGAATTTCTGATTGACTGCTATTCCAGAATTTCTGATTGAATGCTATTCCAGACAGGGTGTCAACTAGGTAGTAAAGTGGTAAAAAGTAGTAAAATTTGCATCAGGGTAGTATAAAATTGTGAAGTGGAATAATTCTCTGAAAATTTAAAGCAATGGTACATATGTACATTGAGTATAAATATTTTCAATTTATTTATTTCTCTCATTATCAGAAATTTGCATCGGTTTATGGGAAATATTCCTGTAGAGCGGGGTGTAATTTTAGGATTAGAGAACACAAAATAGAAAAAAGTTTCAAATTTCTTGCGAACTACAAAAATAGTTCACTTTTTCTTCTCATTCAGTTTGATCTGAAAGTTTTCAAGTGGTTTTATGATGGAAGGTTCATATGAGCCATTTTATCATAAACAAATTATTGAGAGAAAACAATAAAAAACGACTTTCGCTTTGATGCTGTAATTGAGGTTTCATAAATCGTGTAAATGTAAATTAAAAAAATGTGATACCAGTGATGATGCATTGTCGAAAACACTTCTATTAGTGCGCACTTACATTGAAATACAAGCTAAGGAACTTGCGATATCAGGGATTAATATTGAAAATAAAATAAGGATTTAAAAATTGTGCATTTATTACTATGAGGTCAACATTTGACATCTTTTATTCTTATGTATCAAATATGCATTAAACGATCTCGGGAAAAATTAAATAGCCTAGCGATATATTTTCTCGTGGAAGTATATCAAGTGGCTTTGATTGAAATATGTTAGTCAAGTAAAATAATTTATATTTTATTGAAAATTACAATTCTTTTATTGCAAATTCCGATTCTTTTATTGCAAATTACGATTCTTTTAATGTAAAACGTCTTGTGAATTTTTTCTTTTAAATTTTATGAATAAACATTGAACAACTAGCCCAAATTTTTGAATAGGTAATTGTACCTATCACTAAATAACTATTACATTTTATGGATTTCATCTTTAGTGGATGCAGTTGCCCGTGGGATATATAGCATAATTGGCATAATTGTTCTTTTTTTGCACATGATGCTAAAAAATTAGAGCATTTTATTCACAAACTTAAGCACAGAAATAAAATTATTCTTAATCATGTCCTGTTTTTCAGCACCTACTACTTTCTTCTTCAAATTTTATCTTTTTTCATGAACTTCTTTCCCAACTTACTGTTTCTATGCTCCTTTTGCATCAATTCCGCATTCTCTAATATCCATACGAAATGGTGCCTTCCTCCTTCCTCTCTCCGAAATATTTATTTTTATTGCGGTTAGAGAAGCTTGAATAACCTATAATCTAATTTAAACCTTTGGTATTGCGTATAATATTTACTCTAATAACTCATAATAGGCTGATTACTGGCATCTGGACATTTGGACTACATTCATTATGTAAAAAAATAGGTAGGAAATTTTTGCTGCTGAAGGTAGTAAAAAGTAGTAAAATTTGGAAATGAAATTTCAGTAGACACCCTGACCCTGATAAGAGCATATATGAATTTTGTGAAATTGCTTTTCTTTATCTGTTCTCCATATGAATTTTCTTGATATGAGGCGTACAAATCCCTAGATTTTCAGTTCCAGTGTTTTCCGGAGAACTCTTGCCCTTTTTCTACATGTGATAAAAAATTTCAAATTGAGTGTTTTTGGATGTAAAACGACTTGCTGAATCTAACGGAGTGCAGTTGTTTTTCCTATAAAAAATGGAAAAGCTAAACCATATTTTGAAGGAAAATGAGAAATTGAAAATTTTCATCCCATTTTTTTTTTGTAAATTGAATATAGCTCATTTGAATTACATTGAATGAACATTTCTAATGGTTGGTTTTTAACCGGCAAAACCAGCCGGCAAAACTGCACATGTATCGGAAGTAAACAAGAAAATTGCACTGAATCTAACATATGCTAAAGATCGGATTGCCGGAAGAAAAAAGTACTGTGAAAGAGGGGAAAATCCTCCAGTAGCCTGCGAGTAGCTAGCTAGTTTAGACGAAGCTAATTTTAAGGCTAATATTCTTTCGCACTGAATTATTTTGATTACTCAATGGAGAGGAAGGAAGTTGTAAGGGGTAGCAAATTATTTTGTGAACTCAATTTTAAGGTGTGAAGGTGTTTCAGTGAATTTTTTTTCAGTCAAGGAAAAGCAACGGTTTAAATAGAATCATAGGTATAAGAGGAAGTAAATTGAATAGAGAAGTATTATATGAACTCAATCTTAAGCTGTGAAGTTTTTCACTGGACTTTCGTTTTAGTCAGTGGGAAGCAGTGGTTTAAATAGATTTACAGATTTCAAAAGAATCATGTGTTCGTGCATATGTGTGCGGTTATACTAGGACTGTGGTAGAGCCATGAATGAGCAACTTTATTGGCTCTGCCACGGTGAGACCTCCGCCCAAAAGGTCAGCGACCAACCATCATGGAGGCCTCATGGCATTGGAAATAAACAATTCCTTTGCCTAAGGAGTTGGTGGAAACTCTCCTTGAATTTGTTGGGACTATTCTCAACATTTGTATTTCCATGTACATAGTGCATTCGGAAATGTATACTTTTCTGAAGTATTTTTTGTCTTTCAGTTGATCCCCAGTCAATTCGCAAATCTGGTCCCACGGGCTCGGTGGCTGCCGGAATACAACATCCAAAAGTTCTTCAGAGTTTCATGTTCAGCCATCATGCATTGACGGCATTTTAGGTAAGTTAAAATAACATGAACGCAGTGTGCTAGTAATTAGCAGTGCAATTTAATTCTTGGCTAATTATAACAAAAAGGTTACTTGCTCAATGACTGTCATGGAGAATTATAGCTTAACGGAAGAGCGTTCACTCTGATTGAGTGAAAGGTTGGGGTTCAAATCCCTGTAGGCTCTTTTCTATAACATAACGCAAGTGACTATTAATTGTAATTAGCAATGCAGTAGTTAATTAATTTTTATCAACTACTTACTGGCACAAAGCATTCTTAAATTTATTTCACTGACTTGATGTCAGTAAAATAAACTGTTGCTTGGTTGTTGTTGATTTCGAATTCATGTGTTGACATTTTATTGATGCTCTGTTATAATAATGCTTGCAAGCGAATTTAATACCTGAGGGTATTCATTTAGTGGGGCCAATTTTATTAGTGTGCCCAATTTTTGGGTACCAATTTCGTCCTCATATTAGGTTCCTATTTCGTCCCCATTTAGATTCCTATTTCGTCCCCATTTTAGGTTCCTATTTCGTCCCCATTTTCGGTTCCTATTTCGTCCCCATTTTATATTCCTATTTCGTCCCCATTTTAGGTTCCTATTTCGTCCCCATTTTAGGTTCCTATTTCGTTCCCATTTTAGATTCCTATTTCGTCCCCATTTTAGGTTCCTATTTCGTCCCCATTTTAGGTTCCTATTTCGCCCCCATTTTAGGTTCCTATTTCGTCCCCATTTTAGGTTCCTATTTCGTCCCCATTTAAGGTTCCTATTTCGTCCCCATTTAAGGTTCCTGTTTCGTCCCAATTTAAAGTTCCTATTTCGTCCCAATTTAGAGTTCCTATTTCGTCCCAATTTAAAGTTCCTATTTCGTCCCAATTTAAAGTTCCTATTTCGTCCCAATTTTAGGGACCAATTCCGTCCCCATAAATATTCCAATATTGTCCCTATTTTTAAAATCCCAACATGGGAACAATTTTGGTTACTAAGACTGCCCCAATGCTGAGTGCCAGCAGTAGCGCAACATTTTCAGAATAATTTTTGCTGCCTGGGCGTACGTAAAGACTGAGTGTTGACTTGTGCTTTTGTTACATGCAACAGTATCTAGAGGCCTGTTGTTACTGCTGTTGTTGGTATTGTTGCTGTCAATCTTTTTGTTGTGCTTTTCTGTCAATTATTTTTGTTTCAACATTTTACATAGTTATTACGATACCAATGTGTTGTTTTCAATTAAAGATGTTAATGTTAAGGTGTTTAAAAACCAATGTTTCAACATTTCATGTTTGAACTTTGTTGGAAATAAACTGCTTTTCTTTGCATTTTTTCTTTATGGTTTATAAGTGATCAAATTTAATTTGGATAAAACGTTTTTAATGATCAAATTTATTTATTGATCAATTAAGATGTTTCAAAGTTTATTTGAAGATGCTTCATTGCAATTTTTAAAAATTGCTAAAACGTATGGAATGATTTAAGTTGTTTAAAACAGACCTTTCACGAGGTGAATTGCTAAGTTAAATCTAAAAACATTACTTTTTAATTTTTGAAGCTCCAAAGGGCAATGCGAGTGATGAGAGCCAACAGAGATGATAAATGAAGAAAACAGAGATAATGATCGCGTGAAGAAATGGTGATAGCATGAGAAATTACCAGCGATCACATTTATATAATGCTGGAGCTAATTATACCAATACTATTTATAACGTTCATCACATTACACAATGACAGCAATGGCACAACAGCAAGTGTAATTCGACGAGAAATGATTTACCAAACTCATGTGACATTCAGGTAACGTGACATGGCGAGTGACATGAGCGCACGGAAAAATAAAAATGTTACCGTCTAACGTCTGTTCTAGAATTGTTTTACAATAGTTAATCACTGATTCATTTCTTTGCAAATATACGCATTTAAAAAAAAAATCAGTCAGATGAAAGATATATTCAAAATACTTACATATCCGACAGACGAAAAAATTTTACATGTTCGAAGAATATGTAAAATTTTTACCGTACAATAATTACCACACACTAGATAACACCTCTGAAGACAATGAGGTCCCGGTATCGATTTAAATTCAGTAAAAGACCATATTTGGAGCCATTTGTGGCTACCAATAAGCATTCACAACACTCACTAACGTTCACTGTACCTGCCACTGGTCACGTGTAGCAATTCTACTGCTGTGCATGAGGTGTCGGTGAGGTAGGCGAGCTAGGGGTTAGGTTATGACTCCATTTGATGATTGCTATCACTTCACACCACGGCAGGTGTCGTGTTCACGCAAGTGTACTATAGTCGTTAACTAACGACTATTGCCACCCTCATCATCTAATACGTCACACTACCTACGGCCAAACGATGCACCTATACAAGGCACCGAATTTCGCTTGTATAGGTTCAATATCATTTATATTGCTTGTCTGGCCCTAGTAATCACTACGCACAACCTTCCACAGCTCTCCTAGTAAGGCAACCTACGCTTTATATGAGCAATTTGGACTCTCAAAAATGTAGTCTGTCCTTCACTTGAACTGGCATTTACATAACCAAAATAACACGAGTTGACCCACACACAAATTTACCTAGTGTAAAATTGTGCATTTCGAGAACATCCTGAAATAATGCTCTCATTGGCGATAATGTAGTTGTATTCTTAAAATTTTGAATACATTTATTATTTGAAATATGTTTAAATATTTCTATGTTACGCAAATGTTTTCTTAGACTCATATTGCACTCAACGAACACTGAAATTGTTTTAAACAATAGGTGACTAATGTATTTTTTCGTAGACAGATTCGCTCACGAGAGAAAATCTGCGAAGTTCAACACGCTACATCTCTTCTTTGATGCTATCGGTATTATTTCAGCTTCTTATGTTTTTGGAATCGAATAAATAGGCCTATTTTAATTTTTGTCATCGAATGCTTGAAAAAATCGGTTCTGGTGTAGGAACGGAGGTGGTGTAGGTACGGTGCTGGCGTAGGTACGGTGCTGGTGTAGGTACGGTGCTGGTGTAGGTTGCCACGACCACATCGTACAGTGCAGGTGTAGGAACGGAGCTGGTGAAGGTACGGTGGTGGTGTAGGTACGGTGCTGGTGTAGGTACGATGCTGGTGTGGGTACGGTGGTGGTGTAGGTGCGGTGCTGGTGTAGGTACGGTGCTGGTGTAGGTACGGTGCTGGTGTAGGTACGGTCCTGGTGTAGGTACGGTGCTGTTGTAGGTACTAATCGTTTAGTCAATTCAAAAATTAAATAAGCCACCAATGAATTAGCACACAGATATCAACAAAACTCGTTCAAATTATCATTCGATAAAAATTAATTACGAAGTTTAAAAAATGTATTTATTAAGCTTCTCAATACATGAATAAATTTTTCACATTTTTTTGCTGATATTTTTGGATTTATTGGATTTAGTTAGAAGTTTCGATATCGTACTCGGTAATTTGACTTTGACTTCAATTGGGTAAAACTCGTCATTCATGGTAATATTAGTAGTAGCTCTAATCTTCTTGAAGTCATAATTGACTCTTAAAGTTAAATAAATAAAACGATTATTGAGCTGAGACGGACGTGTATAGCGGACATTACTGAAGTGAGAAGAGCTCTCAAGATATTCCATTCAACTGAGTTGCACTAGTGTGGGCTGAAACTCTTGACTTTCTGAACACAAGCTGTGGTTAGCCTGCCTACATCCTTGAGCGGCTCCTGAAAAGACAGGAGAATTTAGGTGGAAGCCGAACTGATGTTTGAAATACAATAATTGTTGTAAGTTTTATTATTTTGAGTATTATAATTATTTAAAAAATGATGGTAAAATCGTTACCTGCTACTATGACAACAGTTATGGCAACAGGCAGAATAGTAATGCATTAGATCAAACACAAAAGTAACACCAGGAACAACAACAACACATCGATGTTGCCCACTGCGGGGTACATAAGGCAACGTGAGAGCTTCCTGCCACAACACATGTGTAGAAGTATCATCATTAACACAATTTTCAAATGTTTTAGTCACCGTTGAAAATTTTTTCATACGTTTTCCTAATTTCATTTGGCACAGCTTCAAATAAAAAATTCAGAATGATTGATTACGTGATAATAACTTTGATAAATTTTTCAATGAAAGTGAAAGATATAAAGCAATTTTTAGAATTTAACAGAATATGAGATTTAAATGAGTTATCTAGAACCGGAATTTATGAAAACCTTGAAAATGAGGATGTGCTCCAATTTCTGGTTGAAAAACTTAATATTTTTAGGCCACACGTGGTCACACGATAAGCAACATAAATTTGATGGTGTCGACATGTCCATAAGCGTAACCCATTGCGAGCTACCTGCGTTGCGTTGCGGGGGAGGGGGGGATGATTAGAGTGTACTCCTGTAGACATTTTGAGTTAAACAACAATAGACATGCTCATATCAGAAGCAACTAACAGGTTGCTTCCGATATGAGCATGTTAGTTGCTTCTAGCGCATCAAGAGTTTTCTACGCATTTATTTTGTCAATAAAGAAAAAAGCTTTATTAATCGTAGGCAATACGAACAATAGGCTGAATACAATTAGCACAGTTCTCAGTTGGCAACTAATGGTAGCTTGCAACTCTTCATCATAACCTACGGATGAGGATATTCTCTATTTGTATTATTTGCCTCGTTAGATTGTGAAGTTATCAGAAGTAAGAAAGTGTGATGCGTTTGCTTTTGCCAAACCATGGGTATACCAAATGGCAACTGATGACGCGTTCCTTTGGCCTCCACATCCGCCCACTCTCGACACACTGCCTGCACGCCTTGTGAGGGGCCCAAGGCTTGTCTTGATCACCGAGCTTTGTCTAAAATATGCGAAATGGGTTGGCTTCACAAATGCGCTGGTGTTAGCCCTTTGACTTGGAATGGTGACAACACCACAGATATAACAAAAGGAGTGAGGGCAGGTTAGGCAGTCACGACGAGAAGTAGCTAAGCGGCAGACGTGTGATCTCAAAGGCAATATAAATGTAAGGTAAGCGTTAATATCGAACGCTATATAGAGTGTGAGTGATCAGAGAATAGGATGTTTAGGGCATGTGGATGTGTAGAGATCCCCGCCAACACCTCATCCTGCCGTTGTTAGCTGCCAAGTGTCGCCACCAGCACACATGAGCCACGCATGGGTGCTTAAAGGTGAGCTCTATAGAACAGAGTGCACGTGCCCCGTTACACTGCGTCCTGTTGTGGCTTAAAGGTAAGCTCTACAGAACAGAGTGCACGTGCCCCGTTACACTGCCTCCTGTTGTGGCACCTGCGGAGGCAACTCAGGGGAGGTGCACTAGCACTCACGTCCTGGACGTAATCTGATCCATAACGAATTCATTATTGCAGCCTCAGAAGGCTTTAAAAAATTATGTACATATAATTGTGTTCGAAATCACGGTATTACTTGTGATGGAGATTGATTGAACCGCTGAATTTGATCGCTAATGTTTTTAAGATTATTTTAGTTAGAACTTATAGCGCATAAATAAAGTAATATTCCATAGGTCTGCGATAATAAGCTAAAAACTTGTTTTCAAGTCATAAAATGACATTACTTTTAAGACAAACAAATGATTGACACAAATCTAGATTGCTTTCTTTCAAATTTTGGAAACTTCAAATTTGGGAAACATGAATGATGTCAGCATGAAGCGACTCATTTTGAGTTGGATTAGAAGTTTGTTCAAATAAAAATCATACAAATATATTCAAATTAAAAAATGACCTATCTTTAATTGAAGATAAACTGACACTTTATAACAAACAAAATCTTTCCAGTATAATATCAAATTCTACAACAATACAATCGATAAATTAACATGTTGGTCAACCAGTTTAATCTCAAATGAATTTGTTCAAATGTTAAAATAATTTAAGTCTAGTTGGACTCGCACAAATTACGTTGGCTCCCTTATTCAAGCTACGGTTTCCAAAGCAAGAGAGTCGCTATTTTACGGCCGTAATTTGGCGTAATGCTGCAAACGTAATGTAACGGCCGTTCATGTGTGTAAAGTTGGGAGTTGTTTTAATGCATTGCGGTGAACGCATGATTTATTATACTGTCAGATTGGAGATCTGAATAACGCATTATTAATGAGCGCAGCAGATGATGAGTCAACAGAAGACGATGGTTCGGTGGAAAGTAAGATATTTAAAAGCCGATATACAGAGGGTGCATTTGCAAATAATGTTGTACCACATGTGATAGTGGGTGATGAAGCTTTAGCTCCTCACTAAATTCTGATGAAACCGTACCCAAGACAGCAATCTACACGATCCATCGAAAGCATTATATATCTATCGACTATCTCAAGCTCGAAAGACAGGTGAAAACACTTGTGGAATTTTGTGTGGTTATTTCAGATTTTTCTCAAAACCTATTAAACTCCAGACAAATTGATAATGTGTGCCTGAATATTATATACCATTTTAAGGGAAGCACAAGGGCTTGCTCCAGGTCAAAAACACATGAATGATGCACTTCCAGTACCCACTGAAAATTTAGTTCCTTCGACAGCACAAAATGTTCTTTCTGGAGTGAATTGAGCTGGCATTCGATAAATATTTGAAAATTACTTTAACGGGTCAGGTAGTATTGAATGGCAACATATTTATGCAGCACGACATTAATATAGGTATGATATGGCTACATATCATACGTCATTATTTTACACGAGGATATGAGAAGCAGCACAGAGACACCTCACTACTGCACCACATTATGTGTGGAGGCAGGGCTGCCGGTAAATGATGGTTATATTTTTTCGAAGTTGATCTGTGGATTTGTTGGTATTTCTTTGATGGTACCTTTAGATACAAATTCTATTATAGGTATACATTATTTATTAAAAGTACCTATTTATTAAAAGCAGGTACAAATAATAGGAGTTCCTTCAAATATTGTACATCACTTTACCTCTATGTAGAATAAAATGTAAATAGATATTTTATATCACTTGCCTACACTCTGTATAAACATACCTGATCTTTCACGAGTAGTCCCGATGTTTTTCCAAAGATTTTGTTTATGTGGAGATTTTCTTTAGTCTTTACATTTTAAAGACCATCATCATTTCTAGCCAAATCAATAAATATATCATCTTCGCCGTTCCACATTGTAAAGTTTACTTTTGTCAAACTTATAATCAGCGTTTCTACAATGAATCAAACATGGCCACCGTAAAAAACGTTCACCAACTTACGTCTGGACGAAGAGCGGCCGGCGTGCATCTAGCAACACCGCTATTTAGCGACCACCGTTCTTTAGGAAATCAGACACATCCGAATTGATATGCAACGTTTTTGTGATATCATCCGCAGCTACATTGCGGCCGCAGAGTAGCGGCACTGCTTATATATGAAACTGTAGCTTTACCACACCCCACCTAACCCCTAGCTCGTCCATCACACCACACCTAACCCCTAGCTCGCCCACCACACCCCACCTAACCCCTATCTCGCCCACCACACCCCAACTAACCCTTAGCTCGCCCACCACACCCCTCCTAAATCCTAGCTCGCCCACCACACCCCACCTNCGCCGATAAAACACCGATTATCTCGACCATAATCATCGATGATGCATACCATAATTTCCGACTGGGTGTTGCCAAGCACCCAGTAGAGGGCACAAATTTTGTTTTCTTTTGTGGGAATTCCCAATGGATTAATGATCTGGAAATCAAATACAGCTGAATATGGAGGCAATTTTTATCTAAAAGGAAAGGACTTGACACCCACCAATTACTCTCTTTAATGCCATTGATGGATCTCTTAGTCGGGATTGGTTCTCCCATCACGCGGTTGTAAACATCTGCATGCTTTAAAAGAACTTTCAGATTTTCTAAGATGGGCACATACATGACAGAGTCGCCTTTACCCAGGTCAACTTCATTGGGTGCTACAAATCCTTTTTTCATGAACATTTTTCTTTGCTTGTGTACACTACTGTTTGCATTAATGTTTGCTTTCAGTTGCAATATAGGGTGAAGTATGTTCACTTTCTTATCAGCAGGGATATTACTAGTGTCCATGATATCACTTCTCATTTTTATGCAGTTTTCAACAATTGTTTCAAATTCTTAAACAATAACTTCAGTCATTTTTTTCAGTGACCCCTTGTTTTCCTCTGATATACAGAAGATATTTTGTTAATTCAAAAATTTCAGAATTTTCTTCCACATCATTATTAGGAACACAGTCCAATCCACTGGGCGACTCATTGGCACTAGTAATAGTAGTAACATCATCCGAGGCCATAGTTTGAATAGCTTGAGCCATGTTTCTAACATTTAGGGCATGTTTCCTAAATACATATTTTCTCAATGATGAAACATTGGAGTAGGTGTTCAGACAGAGGTCAATGCCACATCTGACATTGAAGTTAGGAAGGTGAGCATGTTCTGTGGAATAATGTGTGAACAACAGAGAAATGAATCGTGTCTCATATGCACAAAGGCAGCAACTTAAGCAATCCATTTAAAATTAGGAAATTTCTAAGAGCCAATTTAGAAGCAAATTTTAATAGAAGTTTCTTTTTTTGTTCAAAAATTTTGAAAGAAATACAATTTTAAAAACATTATTATTATTTGATCATTATTATTACTGTTATTATTATTATTATTATTATTATTGCCAATAAAACATAGGCAGCATAAAACATTGATCAAGATACACACAAACTGCATTCTCAATCACAGCAATTAAACTCTCAGAAATGTACAGAATATTCAGCAATTTTATCCAAGGGAACAATCCATCCACACTGTATTATAAATAGTATAAGAGCTCAACACAACAGAAATAAAAATATTAGCAGGAAATTATTATTTGATCTCTAGATTGAACATGCACAGGACTAATAGCACAACTCGAAACATGAACAGTAGTAGTGTTAGGTTTAATTGAGCATCAGCTTATTTGGTATTTTTAGCTTATACAAAACTTTTAATGATCAGCTGTTTTTCCCACATTTTTAGGTTTACTTCCAATGCAAGTTACCCACCTGAAGCATACACAATAATACAAATAGGCACTTGTGGGTTATCTGTCACTACTTTTAATTTTTGATTTCCTTTTGATGTTGAGAATAGATTAAGTTAGGTTAGCTTAATTAAATTGTTATTAATTTTAATGTTTTAAAGAAGGTCCCAGATATTATATATAGCAAGTAAATTGGATCAGAAAAAAGGAATATAAACCAACAAGGATGCCTTCTCACATGAATAATCCATTCATACTGTCAAGATCATCAATTCAATATTCATAAAACAATTACATTTGCAACTTTTTCCCTAAACATATCATTTTTCCCTAAACAAATGGTGACAGATAACCCACAAGTACCTGCAAATCTAATGCTGTCTCATGATCGTGGTACTTGGGCAACATGAGGCACGATTAACAAAGCTAGTTGAAATTGCTTCATGGTTGAGAAGCATTCTGATCAAACTTTTGCATTTTAATTTATTCTGCAAACAGTTATTCGATATTTCAAAATATGCTAAGAAATATACAATTTCATTATTTTCAACATGACCTAGTTTAGTTAATATGACTCTTTCTTTTATGAAAGGGTGGCCCTAAAATAGGGTAGATTGTTCAACAAGTTCAACTACTTATTTGTTAAAAATGCAAAAACTATTTTGAGAAATTTTATTATAATGAAACTTGGCATATTAATATCCTTAACCTCTTCTCAAGGCACAAGTTTGCTCCCAGTAGCATGCTGCTATTGCCTGCATTATTATTGCTGCATTTTATCTGAAGTCTCTGAAATAAAGTAACTGCATGCTTCTTCTTGTTGTAATCTTATTCGATACATGATCTTCAATGCATTAGCTTAGTAATGTATTGTGTTTTTGCGGAGAACTTTTTGGGATGGCATTATAGTATCAGATATACGCACTTCTGCTTCTAAAATTTTCAGAGTAATTAACGATCTGTGCTGAAATTAGCACGTTTATAATAAAATATTTCAATCCACCAAATCAACAATATTCATTTAACGATTCATTAAAATGCTTCATCACGATTTTGACGATTACAACTTGTTCCAGAAGCAAACGAGAGTAACGCAGATTACAAGCTCACTTTTCGAAAAAAATGCCTCCCACAGTCTTGCATGTATACATAAACAAACAATAGTATTACACAGAAATTCATATTTCGCCTACTTAAAAATGAACTACATGTAAAAGAATCCACCAGTTATTAAACAACACGTCTCACAAATACAACTCCTGAGCTGCGCACATGCGCACATCAATCTACCATTTTTCCCGCGGGACTGGTGCGTAATAATACAATACAGCACAACACACTGAACACAGTAACAAAGCTCCAAGCTTTCCGCAAAGCAATCTAATTCTCTGCATCGATTACATTTTTGCATAATTAGAAAAGAAGTTGCCATTAAATGTTGTGCTTAAGTACCAACAGTATACTTCTACACTATTTAGCAAATATTTTGTTATCGTTCTTTTCACATTGTGTTTGCGTACGAACGAACGAACAACGCCTTGCTTTGAGACACATAGCGCTCATTGAAAAGTCGCACTTCCGATGAGACAGCTGCTCTCTCTTTGCGCTGTTTTGGCCACCTATGAGACACCTGAACAGCCATGAGACACTCAGAGGGGCCAAAATTTCTCTCAGTGTACGAATTATACTTCTTTACTCTTCTTTAGGAAGAATCCACCGTCAATTTAATCCTCTACTGCCTCTGCTGCGTATGTTGCTCGATTTTTTAAATATCATCACTTTGTCGGAAAGTGCAAGGAAAAATAAAGTTTAATCCTTCGTTTCGTTTCTCGGTAAGAGTTATGGTTTGAAATCCAGTGTTTATTCTGCTGTCATACTTTCAATACTTTGTAATCTTAGTTCATTATTTGATCGCTAATCAAGCGATAATTTCTCTTACAGTTGTATTTGTGCGTTTACGCTCGCAAGTTGTTTGTTCTCGTTTCTCGTTCCCGTTTGCTTGGAGAACTGCGACGAGCCGTATTGCCGAAGAATACTTCTAAATAAACTGATTCAGATTCTGTGAGTGTCCTTTTTAACTTGTTCCAACAAAGGCCTTAAGGGAAAAACTAGAAAGTTATAGTATGAAACGACCTAGTAATTTAGTACAGTTAAGGATATCAATGTAATAAGAAGATAAGTTCTTATTATGAGGTCAAGTAGAATTTAAACTAGGTACCAACGACTAATAGGGAAATATTCAGGATCTCCAGTACAAGAGCAGAAGGAAACGCCAAAACGATCTAGGCCTCTTGGTAATAGTCATGAAGGAGCGTAAACATGCAGTGGTAACCTAAATTAAAGTAAACGAAAATCTAGGAAGCGATCACTTAAGCAAAAAATAAAAAATTACGAAGATTCGACCGCATAGTTCCCACTATCTGCCCTCAACAGCTCTGCGCCCCACAACAATTTCCCACATCTCCGTTTCTTTTTCTTTCCGTGACAAATTAAGAACTACTCAATTTCTAACAACACTTCGCTGTGAAGTTTAGTATTCACTTTCATTCTCTTCGAAATAAAGACCAAAGTTGCCACAAACTAATCAGGAGCAAGTGTGATCTACGTAAATTGACTCTAGCTGGTTAGATGCGGCAAAAATGGCACACTTACAGTATATCCAGGCAAGTCTCCTGCATCACGCGCATTTACTCTATAATTATTGCTAGTCAACAACAGCTTTCATTTGAACATGTTCTCGTCAGATCAGATGGTGACAGTCAGTGTCGACAACACGCCAGATCTCCTCAAACATCATTTTAAAGATGACATGACATTTCTTCTAGGAAGCCGCTGGTAGCAGTTATTGGCGTTGCTTTTGTATGCACTCAACCCTAAGTCATGTTTAAGTGCGCTGCGCATATGTGAGCTTGAAATGTCAAGCTGTCTTATTTTTTGTTTCATGCATCTGAGTGAATTTCGTATCACTCTTTCTTCGACCTCATTCACAACTGTTTCCATAAGAACAGAACGAATTCTACCACTAATTTATTTCTTGGGGTTATTTCAGCATCTGCATATTCTTTCCTTACAATGCGCTCAGCTTTAGAAGACAAATTTTGTTATTTTTTTGCTATATTGCAAATGATTCAAAGTTTCTAAAACAATGATTTGATAGCATTTTGTTTTGAACGCCATTTTGCTTGGAGTCATGCACACAGACGAACTAAACAAAACACATGCGTCGATTAGAAGCACGTCAATAACGCGTTACAAAAAAACGGGTATTTCCGTCTACATTCTAATCTTTTGCACCAATGTTAAAAAAAAGTACAAGGGGTCCTCCTAAAAGGGAATCTCTTAATGTGATTCAAAATCGCAGATTTGTGAGCAAACTCAATCTATACTGCCTACTCGATGGTGAGACATAGTTATGGTCAGCGCCATTTCATATTTGTCTGTCGAGCAGTTTGTGTTAGTCTTGTCAACCTAAATTATAAATAAGAGAGAATCCAGCCTAATAACTTGTTCAACAATAACTATTTAATTAACTTCATTACTAGATTATTCTAATTGCGTGGACTGCTAGTCGGCCACCGTACTCAATTAACTTCATCACTATATTACTCTAATTGCGTGGACTGCTAGTCGGCCACCGTACTTAATCAACTTCATTACAATATTACTCTAATTGAGTGGACCGCTAGTCGGCCACCGTACTTAAATACAACTTAATAACTATGCTATTCCGCGTTAAACCGCAAGTCGGTCATCTTTTCATAATAACTCAATAATTTCTAAATCTCGCATTCCTCAATTCTAATAGTGTTGGTATTCTCTCCCTGATAGTTGTGTCAGGCACTGGGTTTTCTGAGAGCGCTGATGTGGTGCACCATACTCCCCTTATCCTCTCTAACTCAAGTTTGGATTCGTCTGTTTTCATTTAATAATAAATTCTTGTAAACCTGTTTCGTTTCCGTCACCTGCTATGGTGCCTGGTACTTTATTTGTCAATTTGAACATTTCTCGATGCAACCGGTCCTAACTGATTGTCACAGCTCAAACCATGAAATTCTTCGGTGTGGGTAGGTAAAGTGTTCTTAAAAATAGAGCTAATAAAATAAATGCTGGGATGTACCAGCAAACGATCAAGCGAAGAGAAAGAAGACTTTGCGCGCTCGTGGTGCTTCGCTGTGAGGTTGTTGACAGTCGTTTTCTTCACTCAAATTTCACGAAGCTACAACTACAGCTTGGCGGTCTGGAGCAGTAATATGATGAAGTTTAAAGTAACCTTCTATGCAGTGTGAAGTGTGAAATTTTAAAAATATATTATACACTTTACAGAAAGTAAACTATTTTGGTCTGATTTTAAGCAAATTTATATATAACACGATTTAGGTTTGTTGTGGTTTCAATTTTCTCCTGCTTGTTGTGTCACAGAATTTTCCTCAAGATGGCAGGATAGTCTGCGAATCTAATCTGTATTATAAATCCTAATGATTATGTTTATTTGAATCACATTGCCTATATATACATAAATTTAAACGACAATATTTAAACAAATCTTATTGATTAAACGTTTAATGATTTTCGCATAACTTTGACTGAAATGTGCCATTTTTATTACCTTAGGAATATGGGGGCAAAAATTTAATTACGAACACTTCAATATCCAGGTTTGTTTAATACGCAGCATAATAATAACTGATAATTGTATATCTTTCAACCGGCAAAGCGACTCCCACTGTCGACATTTATTCTTCACCCACTGACTTTTTCTCAAAGCAACTGTCGGTAGATTCAACCTCAGATTTGTTGCACCTAAAACCATCAGACCGACTTCAGCCCTCACCGCTAGCACATCAGTCCATCTTCAGCCCTCACCTCTAGTACATGAGACCGAGTTGAGCCCTCACCTCTAGCACATCAGACCAACTTCAGCCCTCACCTCTAGTACATGAGACCAAGTTGAGCCCTCACCTCTAGTACATCAGACCAACTTCAGCCCTCACCGCTAGCACATCAGACTATCTTTAGCCTTCACCGCTAGTACATCGACTTCAGGACTTCTGACTCTCCGCTACCTCACCATCCGGTACGGCTTCTTCCGCCGTCCGTTGATTCAGCGTGCCCGTGCCTTGTTGACGCACCACTGGCGGCATGAGAGGAGGCTGCTAATACCCTGTGAGCGCGAGCGCGCACCCGTTGTAATCATCACCTCACCACCGTCAGAAGACATTTCGCTTCGCTATCAGAGCAGTATGTTGCAGTGCTGTCGTGTGTCGTTCGTGATCATTAAAGATTGTTCGGCTGAAGCTCATTGAAGTGTTCCGTTCCCTCCTGTTAAATAATAGCGCTTAGAATAATCAATTTATTTGTTAACTACTGTAGTTTGTAGTAGATCGGGAGTGTTAATATCGAGGTTTAGGTGTATATGAGATCAGTGTGTGTTAGTTTCGGTGTTTTAGGTATATCAGATCAGGGTTAGTTTGGAGTGTGTTCAACTAATTTATTACCAAGCAATTAAGATCTCTATACATCTTATTTACTGCTTATCTTTAATTTTGCTAATTGGTTTACCTAGGTGCATTAACAGAAGGAACAAGATTTGCGCCTGGAGTCACGACAGCGGCTCCGATACTTCGGGCCGAGTCTCTGATGCAACTTTCTCTTGGACAGAAACTATCGTTCATCACCACCCACATTATTTTTTTCGGATCAGCTAATTTTCTCTATCGACCGTGTCAAATATTTGTTCATCTTAGAAGAAAATTTTAATCAATTGGTCTGTTCTTTTATATTTCCCCCACTCGCGTTTTTCGTTAACTTTCCATATTAACAATTAGAGAATTAGCATAAGGCACACACATATCGAACATTTTATTACAGTGCCTATTAATTTAGAGAAAAATGAGCATATATCAGTGGTGTACACTAAATCAGTGTTTTTTTGTTGTCAGGGGTTTTCAAGAGCAGGATCAAGGCTGGGCTAGCAACAGTAAAGCCTCTCTGAGTCGGCTTGATTGTCACAGCTCTGTGAGAAGAATTCATTAAACCTACATCAAATTTTGGCCGCTCTGAGCACTGAAATAATATGTGCAGCTTTCTAAAATATGGAAAAGTAAGTTGCTGATGTACGAGCTTCATTGTAGGAGCCAATCCTGTTTAGTCGTTTGAGGTTTCTCTTCGATGGAGATGTTGGCTTCATTTGTCTTTATTATCAATTTCATAATACTCGTAATTTGTATGAACTTGAAATATGTTGTCTATTTTCTGAGGAATAGGAAGCCTCTCAAGCGATAAGTTTAACTGGAAAACGAGGGAAGTGTGGGTATGAAGGTCTGTTTTTGAAATATTTCACAGTTGAGAAATGTAAAATCGTTCAATGATCTGTCTAACAGACCTGTAGGTTGAAGAGCCGATGTAAATATAATCTGTGCCAAGCTGTGTTCTAATCGGTGTCTCACGGTCTTTTTTCGTGCTCAGTATTGATTAACCTTACTAAATTAAGAAAATGCGTTTTGTTTGTGCCATTTTTCACTCGAACATTGACGTTGTTTCTGTGACACCTGTTATAGATTGTTTACCAAATAAGGATTTTTATGTTAACAGTTCTTCAGATGTTATAAATTTTAGCTATCAATTCTATTGCAAATGAACGTTTTTCTTTTTCTGATTCAATGCAAGCTGTGAGACAATTCTATGATTAATCTAAAAACAGTATGAACTTTCAGTTATTCTAAATTAATTTCGTTACTCAGAATCTGAGGAAGGAAAATCCCTCAATGCTACTCAAAAGGAGATTAGAATAAAGCAAAATGGAAATACATTTTATTCATCGTGTTCCTATAGTATATTTTTATACTTTATCGAGTCCAGAACATAGTCGAAATATATTACATGACCACAGCCCCAACGTTGGAATGAGAGGGAGAGCGCAACTGTAAACGCAGAACGCAAGCGTTCCCCAAGTCTAACAAAGAATTGTTTAAAAAAAGTTTTCCATTTCCTTACTTCACTTGCTTTGCAGCCACTTATTTAAAAGAAAAGGGTTTGACTTCAACGCATTTCTACAGCTTCGTGATACCAGAGAGTCATATCCGCCGATACTAAAAGTCTAACAACCCAGGTAGCAAAATATATTGACCTAATATTGAGCCAATATACAGTCTCAATGTTGACTGGATATTCAACATAAACATTGGGGAAATACCATATTTTGGAAAATTCGGTTGATATTTTAAAAATAAATTGGCCCTATAACAATATTATCATCAACCCAATATCAACTATTTATTGTGTCAATATTGACTTGATAATGAGGTGTTCCCTACAATAACAATGGCTCAATACTCAATAACTGATATCATGTTGATACTTGTAAAACATATTGTCCCGATAATGATATTTTCACTAACCCAATATCAGCTAATTATTGTGTCACTATGGACTTGATATCGAGGTTGTAAGACCAGGTGTAACTGCTTCAGCCATTGAGTTCCGTTTTGCGGCGTGAAACGGCGGCCTTACTTATACTTCCCTTCCATTAGGTATCGGTGATACGCAGAGGAGAAGTTGGAACTTTTTATTGATAAAATTTACTTTGAGATACATTACAACTACTGAGCATAAATAGACTATAATTGAGATTTGAGAGGTAACTAAGGTAAGGCACTACAAGGTGTTCCTTAGAAAAATATTGGCCCAATACTCATTTTCTGATATCAAGTTGATATTGGTAGAATATATTGTCCTAATAATAATTTATTTTCAACCCAGTATCAGCCAATTACTGTGTCACTATTGACTTGATATTGAGGGGTTTCCTTAAACAACACTTTGGCTCAATAATTAATTTCCAATATCACATCAGTATACAGACGTGTTCAAAGATGAGAAATATATATAATTCTGATAACTTTGTTATCTGATGTATATACCGACACACCTACAAAACTATGAGTTGAACTGTATTCAAAATTTATCTAAAATCCATGATTCCATAATTACAAACCACTTTGGCATAGTAAGGTGGAAGTCCAAATGTTGTGATGCACGTACCAGTGGTCGGGCAACATGTACATGCAGTTTGATCCCGTCAAGTATGGGTAATTGTTCAATATATAGATATTTATTGCTGTAGTAACATATGACAAACTATTTTAGCATATTTTTTTGAAAAAACTAGACCTTCGAAACTCATTGGACGACTGAAAAAACAAGAACTGTAAACCTGCGATTACAGTAATTCTGATTATACGTATTACTGTAACGTATTCACACTTCTTGAAATCTGTCATATATATCTGCACTCATTAATGACTGAAATAACTATTCATTAACTTAATTGGTACATTTTGTTCAAATTACTCCGTACAATTGGCGTACGATATCATCCAATGTTTGGGCAATAATAATGATTTATATTTTAACAAATTTTATTAAATTGCGAGATTCTTAATTATTATGAGATAGTTTCCACATATATGAATATCATACATACATATATATACACTGTTAGTTTAATATTAGAAATAAAACTATTTACTACATAGTCCCAATAAAAAGTTGATATCATAAATGAGTACATCTTTTTTCGATATTGTCTTGTTATTAGCCTATTATTTTAATCTAAGATTCCAATTTCAGGTCAATAAATGATCATCAACCCAATATTGGCCTAATAATTTCTTGATACCTGGGAAGCACTGGCAGGGCCGAGTCACTGGCATTACTTTGTGTGATTAATATTCCGATGGAAAGAGGGATTCAAGATTTGTTTTGGAAAGCTTATGTCCTCAGAAATGCTGGAATTCGCTTAAATCTTTCTAATTGTTCCTTTCTAACTGATCATGTGTCTTATCTAGGGTTCGTTACCGATTACAAAGGTGTTCACCATAATTCTGAGAAAGTAGATGCAATTCTCAATGCTCCTGTTACTAAAATCCATAAACAGAAACATATTGTCGTTTGTCCCTAAGTTTTCTCATGTCATGCATCCTCTGTATTTACTACTAAAGAAAGATGTACCTTTCCAGTGGACTCCAGAACAGGATAAAAGTGTCCATATAATCAAGGATATCTTTCGTTCGCATAAACCTCTAAAATTGTTTGATCCCAACTATGAAACTTTTCTTGAAACTGATAGTTTTGGCTATGTGGTTGCTGCCGTACTTATGCAACGCGTTGACTCTTCTCATGATTGATTTCCTATTCAATTTGCTTCAAGACCTCTATATAATGCAGAGCGAAACTTTTCTAATGTCGAAAGATAGAGCCTTAGTGTTGTTTTTGGCGTCGAAAAATTCAAGAAATTTCTTCTTGGTGCTAAGTTCATTATTCATAACGATCATAGACCTCTTTGTAAACTTTTTGCACATAACAATGGCGTACCACTCAATTGTTTCGCTCGTATTTAAAAATGGGCTCTCAAACTTTCCCAGTTTGACTTGGTTTTCAACTATTCGATGGGAAATGTAACGTAAATAGCGATTGTCTTAGTAGGCTCCCTCTTCCCACGACTGTAACAGAACTAAAACTGAACGAACTGATCTTTGCAGTGAACTCTCTCGATGAAACACCCATTACGTGTGAAAATATAAAAATTCATACTGAAATGGATAGTGTCAACTCAAACAATACGTAAAGTTTGGCATGCTTCCTAAACCTTATCCTAATTTGTCTAAATTTAAGAACCTGCTACCTCAGATGACTATCATGAAAGGTTGTGTACTTTATAAAGAAAGGATTTTAATTCCCAAGTCATTAACGTAGTTTAGTTCTTGAAACATTTCATGATGAACACCCTGGCATTTGTAGCATGAAGTCGTTGGCCAGATCTGTTATTTGGTTTCCCGGAATGGATAAAATTATTGAAGCCATTGTAAAATGTTGCTCCCAATGCCAATTAAATCGAGCAAAACCTTAGTCTAGAAATGTAGAATGGCCTACTCCTTCTCGTGCTTTTGAACGTTTTCATATTGCTGTAGATGCATTGTCTAAATACATAGAATGCGAAGTTGTACCATCCACGAGTGTGTCAGATTCTATCGATGCTTTGAGAATGATTTTCAGCAGAAACGGGTTGTGTGATGTGCCCGTAAGTGATGATGCTTCTAACTTTTCATCTCAAGACTTTGAAAATTTTCTGATTTCTAATGGCATTGAGCACCTCACACCTCCGCCCTATTCTCCAGACTGCAATAGTCAAGCTGAGAGGGGGGTAAGAGTCAGCAAAGACCTGGTGAAAAAACTCTCTTCTCCCGAATCGTTCAAATCCCGTCTAGCAAAAGCGTTATTTCAATCATGTTGTATTCCTCGCCGAGGTTTAACCTTTTCGGTACGATAATTCAAATGGTTTGGGTAAAAACTTCTAGGGGAAATAGTTGTCATTACCCTGAATTGTCAGTGAAATTGTTTTAGTGTGGGTGCTTTCAGCTTGAGCAAATGCCTACTTCTTTATTTTAATTTTATAATTTTTTCAATCTTTGAAGCTCTATGCTTGGCGACAGATATTTTCGACGTTGATAATAAAGTTTTAAGATTTACGAAAAAATTGTTCATAAGTTTTTGCCCGAATTTATCAATAACAAACGAAGTTCAGAAAAAACTTGCTAAGTTAAATAGAAAGGTTATTGAATGTGTTGCACGGACCCTGTGGCATGAACTTAAAGGTTTCCGCGTGCAGGATTCTGGAAATGTTTAAAAACTTGTTTCATGAATGCTTGTAATTTCCTAATTTTACTGTTTACTCCAAAATGTTCCCTAACTAGTCAAATTACTTTAAAATTAGGTTAGATGCCCAAAACTGGAAGCACTAGCCAACCTGGCACTGGAGTAGCCGTAATTACCGAAAGGGTTAAATGGGCGGAGGCAACATCGCTGTCGTTTGCCAGTCAAGCGAGTGAAGCCACTTCTGCCGTCCCAAGCCAGCCCACACTGCATTTGGCCCTAGTTGTGGAGGTGGTGCGGCAGTGGATCCCAGGCAACAAAAATTATTGAGAAAATGTTGCGCCACTGCTGGCACTCGGCATTGGGGCAGTCTTGATAACCAAAATTGGCCCCGTGTTGGGATTTTAAAAATAGGGACAACATTGGGAATTTTATTGGGACAGAATTGCTACCTATAATTGGGACGAAATAGGAACCTAAAATTGGGACGAAATAGGAACCTAAAATTGGGACGAAATAGAAACCTAAAATTGGGACGAAATAGGAACCTAAAAGTGGGACGAAATAGGAACCTAAAATGGGAACGAAATATGAACCTAAAATGGGGACGAAATAGGAACCTAAAATGAGGACGAAATAGGAACTTAAAATGGGTACGAAATAGGAACCTAAAATGGGGCCGAAATAGGAACCTAAAATGGGGACGAAAAAACCTAAAATGGGGACGAAATAACCTAAAATGGGGACGAAATTGGTAACCTAAAATGGGTACCCAAAAATTGGGACGAAAATTCCTTCAAAAATTTATGAACGTTGTATCAGACACGAGATAAAGTCTTGAATATTTTTCACTGGGCCAGCAAATGAAATAAATATTTTAATGTTATCACAGAAGAGCTAGAATCACGTAGTGCCCCAACTTTCGCGGCATCTACTTTCGCGGTTCTCTGTTTCGCACTATGCCCTAAATATACCATATTTCGTACTTTCGCGACGAAAAATTGTGTTTCGGGCGATATTTAAACTTTTATATTTATATTTAACTTGTTTTTTTTTCTAATAATTATCAAAATCAAAATCTCATAATACTAAAATAAATATATATCGTATCAAAATAAATAAAAGCAGATATGAATTTGAGGCACTACTA
>JACJUY010010020.1:0-28901 GCA_014220935.1 Platorchestia sp. MABIK | reverse complement strand
ATTCATGTAGTGTATTTAATTTAACATAATAATTGTTAAAAAACAATTTCCTCCCTCAAGAGCTATTATAATGAAACCCAAAATTGTCGTGATAGATGACACCACAGGGAAATTCAAACGAAAACACTGTAATATCATTTTATTGGCATAACTTTTATTGCCGAAGGAATTCTGCAATTTTTAAAGAGAAACGGACAGTAGCGCAAGAAAGACACTTGAAGCGAGCCGCGCCAGCTACCATGGAACAGATGTTTGCGATAACAAAAGGATTTCTGCTCTTACGTAAAAATGGCAGCCAGACGTACAGCTTTGGTCGACACATTCTAATGTTACTAGCTACGCAAACGAACGTAATCCGACGAAAGCAGCCCGACAACACACATAGAAAATAATTACTAAAAATATATCTGCATTAACAGGTGTAAGAAGCCTAGCGAAAGTAACAAACAGTTATAAACACGACGACTCCCTACACAATATGGAACACAACGCAACAACCGAAAAAATAATATAGCTCTGCCTTTCGATACTATGTACAAATATACACATGTGTATATAAGAGAGATAGAACTCTTCAAATTTGTACAAACACAGAAATGTTTACCTCACTTGAAATCAAGTAAACAAAACTTGGAAAAAAGTCTTTTTAAGCAAGGGAAAAAAATTGGAAAGTCATGGCTGAAAAAACAATAAGAGAATTTCATCGTGCATGCTTTATAATCCACATTTTCGGTCAGATCAATTCCATGCTTAGCGTAACGAAAGTCTTAAAAGTTGAGTGCGTTAACAAAATTAGCGTCCCAGGTGCGAACACGTATATGATTACGGAGATGCTACACCAATTGATAATGAACAACAAAACAGAAACAATGAGGCGAGTTAAACTCCCTAAAAACGTAAGAAAAAGCCACAATATCGACGACCACTACGTGCACAGATGACATTAAAGAAATCGAGAGAAAACTTCGGCAAATTATATTGAAAACTTAATTGTTCAATCGTGCTGCCTTTGATCTGGATTCACATTTAAAGCGGATTTCTTATAATTTTGCGGAAACTTGATAGCTGTAGCATCAATTGAAAGTTAAATACAAACTAGCAAACACACACACAGCCTGAGAGCTTTTAACTTTAATAAGAAAATTTCAGTTAAGGAAATAGCCAGGGTAACACGAATACAAAACAAAATAAGGTATGGTTGCTCTACATCAAGAAACGAAATATTTTTACGCAACACCAACAAAGAAAACGAGAAAACCGTCGCCTGTTGCCCCATACGCAAAATGGACGCAGAAAGTATGCAAAGGACGTTCCTAATTTTATTTCTCAGAGAATTACAAAGAAATTACCTAATAGAGGATATGAAGTAACATGAATCATCCAAAAGAGCACAAAGGATCACGTTCATCACATACTACATGAGTGAAAAACAGGAACCACAGATGAAAGAAATACAGAAAATAGTGTTGAAAATTCAACACAGAAGAACGCAAATGCTAACTACAAATTCTTTGGCAAAACCGCAAACTTGGCAAGTAGCTCATAAATTTCTTCTCAATAAATTAGAATAATTTAAAACAAAATATATAATAAATGTACACGATCATCGAAAAGAAGCACGAAGCTAAACTGTACATTGACTTGAGTTTCAAAGAAGCTTTTATTGAAACTTCGGAGGCTGCAACACAGCTCGCATAACGAAGAGCCCAGACGCGTGACGCTACTTTGAGCAACGAATGCAAAAATTCCTCATATCTCCTATTGCGGCATAGAAAACCTCAGCATAGAACGTTGATCTTTACGACTTCGAGCTGCAAATATTTACTATTCAACGACTTTAACTATGTAAAGAGGCCATAGAGAAATAGTTCAATATTAATGAATTACAACTCACTTACACCTTTTAAAGTTGATCCACATAATCACCCGAAGATCACCACCACTTATTCATCCAGGTATCGAGTTAAAAGATGGTAAGTAGGGACAACTTTACCCCATAAAAACACTATCACACAAACCGCAACTAAATTAATATATTGAGCACATCAAAGTCGCCAATTGTGACGGCACATTCAAAAAATCATACTTATGAACAGAAAAATCGAGGCCCGCATCCACTATCACCGCGACTCCTCCACGTCTGATCATCTTGGCAACTCAAGCCTCTTAGATTGGAAATGATATTCTACATCGCTTTAGACAAGATCGAGAACACACACACCATCTTGAGCGAGACAAATCCCACAGAACATCCACAGGCCGTCAGCTCAAAGTAGTTCACCGCGACGGAAAGAACACACAAATTCCAGCAGAATGACTGGATGGTATACGAGCGCCAAGAAAAAAAAAGCTATGCGTCTCTACGAAAGAAATAACAATGGTAGTAACTATTCCAAGCCACAAGTCGTTACTGTACAGAGCTGACTACTATAAACTGAGAGTTTCATGGAAGTCCAAGAAGGATTTGGCAGCAAGAACGACTGATCTAGCGCTACAGAAAGTTCATAAGGTTTCACTAATGGACATTCGAGGCAACCGGATGGAAAAATTTTTCCGCGAAGAATTTGCGAGCGAGCAAATTCAACAACGAGCCAAGCTCATTAAGTTCAACAGCAAGTCTCTACAAATGTAAACAATCCAGCTTCTAAAATCTCATTGGTTCACTGCGTTAGATTTGTTTCCCACCAATAGCCGCGCACAGACAAGTAAATTAATACCGCGGACGACGATGCTGGGTTTATAATTAAACTACAGTACAAACTTTAGAAGCAAAATGTTAGTCTCTGTAAGAAAAATTTCAAAAGTTAAGCGCTGCAACAATATTAATTAATGAATCAGAAAAAGGTTTTCCTTATAGAGGCAGAGAATTTCTCTGAAGAATATCAAGCAGGAACGTATACAGGGAAAATACGCAGCGAGTGTGACATTTGCAAGCATAAGACCGAAACATACATTTTAGGTAATTTTTCTACGATATATGGTAAAGTTATACAGCGGTTGATTTATAACTTTCTCCATGTCATTAGGATATTTTTTAATTATACAAAAAGACATTACTTAAATTACGACATTCATTTGCTTTTAATGAACTAAAAAAGCACGTCAAAAGGCAACACTCGTTTCAAAAGCTGGAGACAGTTCTCATTCCAAGAGAAACTGGCTGTAATGAAAACTCCGTCCCTCGAATGGATAGTTTCTTGAAGGTAGAATTTATGATCCCAGTCTGAAAATTTACCGCTTTTAATTATAAACTAAGTGGTCATATTCTTAACAACATATGGTTGTTAAATTTCAATAAAATATCCAACATGCCGTGTTTTGAGCTTGGGAATTTAGATGCGCGATCCTAATTGCGTCAGAAAAAATTTCGCTGAAACAGAAGACAAGTGAAACATGTCGATGCCATCTCCAAAAATTGAGACAATCGCCAAACAAAGTAAACGGTTATTCGGCAAAACATGTAATTGCTAAACAATATACGCGACATTCTTCCAAAATCTGGAAAGACACTGGATGAAGATTAAGCTTATTGAGAGATTTGATGACTCTACATTGAAGAAAAATACACTAAATTTATCGTGCACCCTAACCTGATCGTGGTCAAAGCAAATAAAGATGACTATAGAGATGGTTATTCCAGAGCAAAAGCATCACGCTACTCACAAAGAAGAATCAACCTAGAATACAAGCAAGCTCCCGTCAGCACTCAGCAGCGCACCATTTGCTAACCCTGTATCATTATTTGAAGCAGGGAAACCAAAGGCCACAACAGTAGGAGCGAGTATCGGAGCATTCAAGTAACTAGTCATCTTTCAATCACTCACGAACTGGGCAATGCGATACAACAGCGTCAAGACAAGAGAATCATAGCTTTGAGTTTCAAAGTACGCTAACATTCGTCACAGACGCTGGAAAATTGTGACGGAAAAGGTCTTGCCCTTGAGGACATGAACATAATTTAAGTTACAACTTAAGATCATCATAGCGACGGAATATAGAAGCGCTCATAACATAGGGCTGACATCGGCTTCATTATTGAATGAAATTAACCATGGTGGAAACAGTTCTAACCCGTAAGTAACTTATTTATACGCTTTCGTATCTGTGTGCATTGTAAAGCTACCACATCACATGCTTAGACATTTTTTGAGAAATGACTGCTGAAATTGATCATTAGCGTTATTATTAATGAAAGTGTGATCAGGAGAAAGGGTGACAAATATAATTTACGTAGAATTCGACGAGCAACGGAGTTCTACGTTCCCTAGAACGAATGAAGTCCAACCAAACAAGTGAAAATACAGCTTTTTGAGCCAAAAATGAGTGTAAAAAATGGTTCGTGCAAACTAAACCAGGGTTTCTTGACAAAGTCCCCAAAGGAATTGGGAAAAAATTCTTTTTCCCATGGAAAAAGAACAAAATCAAAGCAAAAATATACATTACATACGAAATTCATCAAATTTTTATTTACTTTGCGTTATAAAAACCAAAGCTTGATTTTAATAGAAAAAGAAAATGATACCCGAACAGAGAGAACTTTTCTCCGCTGCTTCAATTAATCACTTTGTGACAAAACTGGCAATCGACCTTGGATATCAATCAAATCTACACTTTCCAATAGCTTGACGCTATTTGGACAAAAAAGCGCTCAAATCCGGACAGGCAGAAGTAAACCCCACTTAGTGACTTCCTTGAAAAAAATCCCATGGTAGGAAACCTTAATAACGAAAAAAAACAATCTAAATGATGCTAGCTTGGAGCTTGTCGAGAAGCTCAGGTTTGCGACTGAAAGACCCCTTCCGTCTGGGGAGCGTGGAGCTCTGCTGCAGGGGTGTTGGAGGGTGGGGTGTGTCAGGACAACCGCTCTGTAGCAGCAGGTCTGCTATGCTGCGATCGCCGGCCGCACGCGCGTAGTACAGCGCTGAGCGACCGTCCGAGTCCAGTGTTTTGACGTTCGCGTTGTGCTGCGGGGGGACAGGGTAGTTCACAATACAAGAACTATTCAATAGAACAAAATATCCTGAATCAATGTGGGTCAGATCGCGAGTTTGCTACTTGATAAATTTAGTCAATTTTCTTCGAAAATGTAATAAAGCTTTGTCAAACTGAATAGTTGCATGAATTATTGACTTGAGACAACCCTTCAATGAGAGACAATTAAAAGTGAAAACACTCGATACAAGAAATGCTGAGTCAAGTCACTTTTCATTGCGAATAATTTGAAATTGATGGCCATGTTACAAAAAGAGTCTTAAATTCTTTTGATTTTGGGCCATAACTTTTAAATAAGAAACGGGCATTAGATCTATATAGCCGTTCAACTCAGAATTTGAACAAGTAGCCTAGCAACTATAAGGAAATGAAAACAAACTGAAGTTAAATTTATCAACAGTTTACACATTGGGTGGATCCTGTAACAACTACTCATCCAAGGGGATTCTAAAGGTGGAGTGAAAATATACGAGTCAGTCACGAGAGAAAGAGGGGTGAAATACACCCTTACGAAGTCGACCTCTCCAAATGAAGGAGAGTGCAACGATTTTTGTAGTACTTTATCACAAAACGACTTGGAGAGGTAATAATCAGGTACTGGACAGTAAAATGTGATTGTTCCATGAAGCCATTATATAGGGTTCTCACTCCTTACAAGTTTATATTGGTGAAAACCAAAAACAATGAAGCAAAAACAAGCACGAGAACACGAAGCAAGGATGGAGTTACTCGGTTGAAATGCAGTTACTTCATAAAATAAACCTCTTAGAACTAAGGTGCTCATCGATTACTCTATACTACTGGGCTTATAATCAAGAGCTTCACAAATCTATAAGATAGTGATTTAAACAATAATCTTGCAGGTGCAGATGTGACACAAGTTGGAGTTGAAAATCATAGCTTGGAAGACCAGCTAACATTGAAGATAAAAAATTTACGTTGAAAGGGAAGTTCGGACTTGGCCGCGCTTCAAAAACAAGCGAGCCCTCACCCAAATAAGTAACTGTGTGGCAGGAAGAGAAGGCAACCCAGCCGCCAGGTGGAGCAGCGTGCGCATGTCTCTCGGTGCTCCTATTGGTCTGTTGACGTCATTGGTGTGTTGCAGGAGCAGACATAACCGCTGCACGTCCCCGCAACACACGCTCTCTACCAACTCTTCTGATATATCGGATTGTGGCTACAGAGAAAGAAAAATAATAGCTGTTAATTGAGTAGTCTTCACGGAGTATGGCACAGGATTCGTAAATTCACAAAAACACGCAACTTATTGTTCACAAGACCATAATACAATTTAAAGCGATGCGTACTTGAAATCATAAGAAACACACATAACAATTACATGAAAATAAGATGAAGCTCACCTGTAAAGGATGTAAGAACTCTCTTGTTTCATATTTGGCTCTAATCCACCTCTCCTTGTCTTCTCTGGGAGACCGAGGACCTGGTTTAGCTAGACTTGTGTTGTGAAGATTGCTCTCCCATATTCTGTTGCCTGCCTCGTTACCAATTGCTTGCAGCACCGACGCCGGACCGCAACTGTAATAGCAGACGAACGTTTAAACTTATAACACATACTTGCAAACACCACCGCTTCTAAATGAACATTTAGGAACGTACTTATTAAATACAAATACAAATAAGACACAAACAGAAGGTTTGAGCTCATAGGGCGTCAATTTCATGTGAACGCCTGAATCAAGTAAAAAATTAATTGTGCAAAAAAGTAAAACTTGAAGTCAAAAATAACTTCCAAATGCTCATCACATTCGGCATTATGAGCACTATGTTACAAATATCCGGTATTATATAATGTATCCCCAAATCTTAAGTTATATACACAAGCATTCGTTTGCTGAGACATTAGAGAGGCCAATCTCAGAGTCTAAGAAAGAAATCCGCATTTACAAACAAGTGCTAAAAAATAAACACAAATTCTTGTATCAGGATGAATTAACGAATGTAGAATTGTCCACACATTCTTAAAAAAAGTCTACATTTTCATGGAAGTGCAACTCCAGTTATGCTATAAAATGTGTCGTGTAATACAATACGCTTAAAATATGACGTTACTCAAAGGTCAATGGACAATTTGGTTTCGTGTTGCACAACTAATCACATGCAACACAAACGCAGAGTCGACGGTCTACAAACTTGAGAACGAAACATCAAGGATGTCATTCAGACAATTAGGCCCTCCAGTGTGAAGGAAGTGGCTATGGCAGTTGATTGATTGCCTGCCTCGCCAAGTATGATCCAGTAAAAACACAAGCACAATTTGTATCACGCCAGATACCCGAGTTACTCAGCATTTTCTACTGCATACAATTTCTATTTAATGCCGAAACCCCTCGACCAATTTGGGCATCAGAAAAATTAAAAACGGGGCGTGTATTTCAGAACAGGCATGTTACATCTAGTCCCAATCTGAGTGAAGGCAACAATCCAGCAGTTATTTTAGAAGATATGATCATTTTCTCATGTCAGAGAATTCTGGATTTGATAAAGCGGCTAGCGAAGACCTCAATTAGTACTCGGTCGCCCCAAAATTGGTCCATGCCCAAACGAGCAAGTAAAATCATTGCCTGCGTACTGTTTATTTCAGACAGAAGTCTCACACGAATGTACACTGAAATAACGCAGGAGAAACACTCACGGCCAGTCATCGAGGTCGAGAGAGCGCACTTTCGAGATGTGAGAGCCCAGGTTCCTGTGGATGCCAGAGCACTCGATGCACACCAGCATCCCAAGGTTTATGCTCGCCCACTCGGGGTCTGGAAAATATAGAACAGTCTACGTGTCAGGCTGACGTTCCCGACGATAACTTTTTGGGTTCAGTGTTACGAAGACGTTTAACAGAAGTTAAAAAAAAATGAAATAATTTGGAAGTACAGACACAACCATGAATTACATATGTTTATTTTAACAGTTTCTATACAGTGTATCTTTGTAAAAAACTCAGAGACTGGCTGAACAGAATTGACCTAAAGGTGAACTGAATTAACCTGAAGGAGAAGCCTCATTCTAATTTGTCACTTATAAAGAATAACGAACTTTGACATAAAATTCAACCACGAGCAGTGACTGATTCAAGTCTTCAAACTTTCAATCAATACACAACAATGTTTCGAAACTCATAACATAAGAACAAGGAAAATATTCCATGAAGTCCATAAGATAAGCTGACAGGATGAAAAATAACTCACTAGGAGCATCGCAATCCGCACAGACGGAGTTGCCAGGCACTTGAGTCTTAATGATATTAACGGCCTGGGGGTCGCGGCCAGGCTCGTTATTTTTCTTCTTATTGCTTTCATTGCCCTGAAGAGAAGCCAATATTTGCTGCTCGATAGCCGTGACCCAGTCGTCTCTCTCCTCTTGACTGGCCGCCTCGAATTGCCACTGTTTGTTGTCCAGCGACACGATGCTGAACTCGAAGCCGTCGGCGTCGTCGTACTCGCCGGCATTCTTGGCGCCAGAGCTCTTCATGCGACGGTGTCGTTTTTTCACGTTCGGAGTTTCTATCTTCGAGGACAGGCTTGCCGAGTCGCCACCGTTGTTTAATGCAGGGTCTTGGAGAGGTTCGTAGGAAGTCAGCGTTACCTGAGGAAACGCGGGTAGAATGGTGGCGTTACACAGATATTCGTTTTTATTTGTGTCATAATAATAAATGCTCTTCACTTTGCTTTACAATACCCAATACTCAAGTAAATTTATTCTTCCTATTTATATATAATACAAAAGGTAGAACGAGCGTTGGAAAAGGTCATGGTTACTCTTAAATGAGTTCGCGAATCAACACTGTATGAACCACATTTATTTATGTTTGTAAGGTAAACAACTTAAAGAGAGCAAGTAGATTACTCTTACTCTTAATCTAAAGGCATCACAAGTCAACCGCGAAGATCCTAAGATAATTTTATCTCCTAGGTCCTAACTGACTAATGAATCGAATAGATCATGACCATACCTAAACAAGCCACGTTTCTGTAAAAAAAAATTGAACAAGTATCCACTACACACAGGGCGAACATCATTTCTACACACAGGGCGAACACCATTGCTACCTACAGGGCGAACACCATTGCTACCTACAGGGCGAACAACATTGCTACCTACAGGGCGAACACCATTTCTACACACAGGGCGAACACCATTTCTACACACAGGGCGAACACCATTTCTACACACAGGGCGACCACCATTGCTACCTACAGGGCGAACACCATTTCTACACACAGGGCGAACACCATTTCTACAAATAGGGCAAACACCATTTCTACATATAGGGCAAACACCATTTCTACATATAAAGCAAACACCATTTCTACACACAGGGCGAACACCATTTCTACATTTAGGGTAAACACCATTTCTACATATAGGGCAAACACCATTTCTACATATAGGGCAAACACCATTTCTACATATAGGGCAAACACCATTTCTACATATAGGGCAAACACCATTTCTACAAATAGGGCAAACACCATTTCTACATATAGGGCGAACACCTTTTCTACAAATAGGGCAAACACCATTTCTACATATAGAGCAAACACCATTTCTACATATAGGGCGAACACCATTTCTACAAATAGGGCAAACACCATTTCTACAAATAGGGCAAACACCATTTCTACATACAGGGCAAACACCATTTCTACATATAAAGCAAACACCATTTCTACACACAGGGCGAACACCATTTCTACATTTAGGGCAAACACCATTTCTACATATAGGGCAAACACCATTTCTACATATAGGGCAAACACCATTTCTACATATAGGGCAAACACCATTTCTACATATTGGGCAAACACCATTTCTACATATAGGGCAAAACCATTTCTACATATAGGGCAAACATCATTTCTACATATATGGCAAACAACATTTCTACATATAGGGCAAACACCATTTCTACATATAGGGCAAACACCATTTCTACATATAGGGCAAACACCATTTCTACATATAGGGCAAACACCATTTCTACATACAAGGCGAACATCATTTACATATACAAGAGGAACATCATTTCTATATGCAGTACGAATACCATTTCTGCCATCGCCGTACGGCGGCATAGATGCCATTTTGGACAAAACGAAGTCCACACAGGCGTGCTCGCTCACCTTGTCTTTGGGGATGCTGATGGCGCCGGAGACGGACGCTCTGCCGGGAGTGGTGTTAGAGGCAGACACGGTGCTGTTGACGCTGCTCGAAGAGTTGGTGGTGGAGGCACAGCCGGAGACAGGCGTCGAAGAGGCGAGATGCAGCGCGTCCAGCTCAGACGTGACCGCCTCAGAAGGAGCTGAGCTGGGGCCCACAACGCGGGACCCACGGGGCTTCATGCCCGGCACCTTGACGGTGGTGCACTGCAGGGAGATGTCCTTGCCGTGCGAGTCCTCCATGTAGTCCTGCAATGTTACAGCCGTGTCATAAGGGCGTTACTACACCAAGGGAAAGGAATATTTTAAAGAAAGGAAAAGGGATATATTGAAGAAAGGGAAATAGATTTATTGAAGAAAGGAAAAGGATATATTAAAGAAAAGGGAAGGGATATATTGAAGAAAGGAAAAAGGATATATTAAATAAAGGAAAAGCGGTGTATTAAAGAAAAGAAAAGGGATATATTAAAGAAAGGTAAAGGGATGTATTGAAGAAAGGTAAAGGGATGTATTGAAGAAAGGGAAAGAAATATCCATATTTTTTCAACCTAAGTTATGTTACAGCGGTGTGATAAGGGCGTTACAGCAGAAAGGGAAAGGAACCATATAAACATCTTTTTTCAACCTAAGTTATCTCAATCGATGTCTGAAAATTTTGGGCACTAATGGACTTGAAGCAGTAGAGAGGCTCAAAGGCTTAGTGTGCAATGCTCTAGATTTTACAAGTTTTTTATTCCTTAAAAGTGTCTTCTAAGCGCGAAGTAAGACAAAAATCTCAAAAATATACAATTAGCAGAAAAAATCTGTGTGACTACGACATTAACAGAAACAATAAAACGATTTTCACCACTTAATGTTTTGAAAGATGAAATCGTTCAAGGTAATGCAACTGACTGCACAATGATGCATATGTATATCAATTTACGAAATGAAAAATAAATTAACGTATTTGAATGGAAACAACCGTAAAAACTGCACAAAATGAAAAATTAAGTTTAAACCCTAATTACGAAGCCAGTTTTGCTAAAACATAACATAAAACATTTAAAAAAAATAATGTTTCAGCACACACGTTTCCGGAATAAACACCTAAAGCCATGAATACAAAAGACGCCACATGGAAAGCAGCAAGCTACGAGTAGCACTCGAGACACTCACGTGAAGGCTCGAGTGGTAAGTTAGCCGGCCGTTGTCGCAGAGAGTTACGTATTTCTTCTTCCAATCTTTATTAAGAGTTTTGTTGGACTTTTTGTAGAGGTAGCCTTGCTTGATGGGTATTGCACGCCCGCTGCCAACTTCCCCGTTTTTGCTCTTGTCTTTGTCTTCGTTCTTTTTGGAGGGCGTGAACAGGTTAGACTTTCTCCTACTTTTTCTCGAAGTGGTGGGGGTGGACGAGGGCGTAGGTAAGTCTTTGATGGACGACCCGCCCGTTGTGTCCATGTGTGAGGTCGTCGTGATGATGCCTATAGATGGATGGTGCATCGTGTGGTGATGGTGTTGGTGGTTATTATTGTTCAGAGTATTGTTGGTCATGGTGGGCGTTGAAGGAGCATTAGTAGCGGTGGTTGTGGTGGTGGCGTGGAGGTGATGAGGTAAGGTGGCGGAGGTGGTGGCAGTGGAAGCAGGCGGCGGTGGCGGAGGCATGAACACTGTAGATGGAGCGCTAACTCTCTTGAAGGCGTCGTCCCGGAAAGACTCAGTCCTGGTCATGGCAGCATTCAGTTCCGTTACGGCGGCGCTCACGTGACCCACAGCATTCGTGCCGCCGAAACTGCCACGGATGCCACTCTCCTAACACATAAAAACATCAAATGATACTAAATTAATAAATTAAGAAACATATAATTTGCCTACAGTCATTCTTCCGTAATTAATGCTGAAACTAGCCATTGCATCATGAAGTAAGGTATGGTTATTGAACGACTAGTTTCAATATAAAAATATTCATCAAATTTCTAAAGTACGAGGTTGTGACTTCATTGACCTTTCATAAAAATTTCAAAGTTCAGGCTAAGTCTACCATAAATCAGCACATTAAAATTACCGAGCAATTCACAAAACACAACAATTCAGAACTCCAAGCATCTCCACACATAAAACTAGACTAGACGCAGCAGCTTCAGCCATCACCTCACACATTCGAAAATAGCGCACAGATCACAATTTACAAGTGCTCACCTTATTGAGGGTAGACCCATAGGGATGTCCGGGAGACGAATTGTGGTGTTGCTGCTGTTGCTGCGGTGTGGCGTAAGGGTTGGAGGAGGTGTATGAGGGGGTGTAGACGGTGGTGTACGGTGCAGGGTTGTAGGAAGGCGTGTAGCCGTTATTGGAGAGTGGAGGGTACCGCAGGAGATGTGTGGGCGTGGAGGGACGCGAGTTGGTGGGCGTGATAAGAGGAGTGTTGCGCTGATTCACGATCTTTGTACAAGCTGCACGGCAAGGAGAAAGTTCGAATGTAAGTAATGCACTTTCGAATAGAAGAAACACTGCTTGGCTCGGTCACTATAACGTAATTTATTTATGGAAAATGAGGTCGCAACAAGAAACTCCAAAAACACAAATAATTAAAATCAATAAAATTTTAGATTTACACGGGTAAGGTTTTAGGAAAATTTTTGAAAAGGTTCTCGAAAAGCATAAATAAAAAATGAGATCAAATATTAAACAGTATCGAATAAATTCAGTGATACATAAAATTCCAAACAACTAACCTGTGTAAGTGATCCCTTCCATAATTGACGCGCTCTCACAACCCCTTAACTCTATTCGATTTGAAAGAAAAAATACGAGGCCTCCCCATATTCAACTAATTTCCAGTCACACTATTCTATCATTTGAAACTTTTCATCTCATCCATTCCATTATGTATATCTCATTAAATATTCTTTATCCCTATTCATCACGATACCAAAAAAGTCAGACAGAATCCTCAAATTCACCAAGCCCATCGATCTACTTCAAGCATTTTTAATTCTCTTAATCAACCTCTCATTTCAATCGGCCGCACATTCTATATAAAGAAATAAATTTAAAGAGAAATAGATATTTCTTGATAAAAATATAAAGAAATGAAGATGCTCACCGTCCTGGAAGACCCTGTCAACGTTGAGGCCGTAGGTGGCGCAAGTCTCGTAGTAGGAGCAGCGCTTCAGGTCAGCAGCCAGCTTCCGGGCGCGGCTGTCGTCAATTATGCGAGGGTTGTTCTCGCTGATCGCATCTGCAACCGACCGAGAGTTTATTTTTCTCTACAATATATATGCTTCCCATATTCCTCCTGTTGCCATGATACGTGCGCTGGAAGGGAGAAATATTTAAAGAGGCCAATTTTTAGACGAGGCATTCGAAAAAAAAAACATGTTCGATCTTTCATGTACTCCTAAAAAGAGAGGTTTTGCAACGAACGCACACGGTGAATAAGAAGGAAAATCAATATAAGAGAAAATATGAAGCCGAAATGGTGTTCAAATAGAAAGAAAGTTTTTCGAATGCTGTCAAACAAAAAACATTATATCGATTCTTTGAAAACGTTCAACTTCTCTAACAACGTCAGTAAAATTACGAATTCCGGGTATGTAGCGCGGAATAAAAAAAACACTAAGGTAGAAAATCCAACAAATTTTCTGTCTGCCCGCTAGCCAGGCGGTATCGGAAAAATTGTCGCAACGAAGCAAAGAACAATCGCCTAACAATTGCCCAGCTTCACTAAGTAAAGGTTTAGCAGCAATTCATGTTCAACACAAGAGATTGCAGCCCTATTCGGGGCGCCCTGAGTTCCTGTTTGATATCACGGTGCTTCCGGCACGTGCGTGTGCTCACGCATAAACCGTTTACCTAAAACAAAGAATCCGTTGGCTAACAGGACTATAAAAATGGATTTTATCGACGATAAGAGCGGACTTGTCTAGCTACGGAGTGTTATTCAGCTGCACATGGGAAAGTGATTGTCGTTGGAAAGTGATTGCTTAGATTGATGAAAAACCTTTTGATATATGCAGGTACGCGTGAAAATCAATTTCATTGAGAAGAATCAATCGACAGATTTAATGAACCCTACACTGAACACAAGAAGGAACAAAAAGTGGAATCAACGAATATTTACCAAACTCCAAGCAACATAGGAAAAAAATTCGATTGCGCGTTATGTTACTTTTGAGAATTAATTGCCAGAGAGCGAGAATTAACTCACACATCTGTGTGACTCGTTTCACTCAAGTTCGATCAAGAGGGATGAACCAGTACAAAATTAAAACTATGACTGAATGGTTTAAAAAATTATAATTTTTTTCGAACTTCGTTCCTAATTTCACACAAGTTAGAGTACGTCATTCACATTAAATACTGATTTATTCATCTGCTCGCTTCAGATAGCATTGGCGACTACAGCCAGAAACAGTTTTGAGTCGCCTGAGAGCTAAGGTGTACAAAAAAACGCGTTCGTTCAGCATGATACAAGAGAATGAAAACGACTGTGGTTGAGCACTGCTAGGAAACGTGCTCATTTATGCGTGACTGGCCTTATTGTTTTCGGCTGCTGCAAAAAATAAAGGTAAGCATTGAGTAAGTTTGCACGATTTGCAGGCGCTTCTGAGCGAAAATTAGGGAGCATAACAGAGGGTCATGGAAGACAAACAACTTGAACAACAATACAATTGCAGCTGGTAGGTCTTTCTTGTCGGTAACAGAGCCTAATTAGTTGACAAAAACAATTCTATTGAAGCTAATCTAGGTAACATACTTTCTCGGTCCTTACAGTAAGTAGAACGAAATAGATCTACCTACTCACTGACAAAAGGTGAAGAAGTTTCCCAAAGTTGGCGTCACAAAGAAAATTAACAATTTCCATGAGGTGAAGCGATATGAATATGAAATAGCGAACGAAAAGTAAGGCTGAATCAAAGAAGCAACATGAAGGTTCGGCTATCAAGAAAACACTACAACTGACAGTGGAGCCACCGCCACAAAATAATATTTCGATATCGACAATTGTCAATGCGTCGCGCAAAATTGACATAGAAAATTGCGTCACAAAACAACGGTTGTTATATTGAATCACTACATAGTACGAAGTGTCAAATGAGACACAAATTACACTTCCTAGGAGCGAAAGACTAACGAAGAACACAAAGATCTGGAGTGCACAGAGAACAGAAAAACTATAAGAAAGTGCACCTTTTCCTGCTGACAAAAACTCTCGCTTTACACAAAAGCTGACAAAGGCTCATGGAAGCCACTACTCAAAAAGCCTATTGAAATTTTAAAAGAGTTACACAAAGTCTTTACAACCGTGACAGTTCCGTACTCGGTTGTGGTCAGTAATACGAAACTCACAAGCAATGAAGCTCAATGCATTGAATACGACACCCAGCTGTGGGAAGATAAGCAGGAAATAAGAAACAGCTTTCAATCAACGAAGAAGGTGAAAAATCTCATTTCTATCCGCAAAATGGCTATTTTTTAAAACAAGAAAATATTCAAGTATTCTCATCGCAGCAAAAAATTTTAATGATAGTAATGATAAACTTGACCAAATTGACTAAATATTTTTTTGACAAATTTGGTCAAAGAATATTTAGTTGTCGCTTTGGTAATTCTACCATTGTTGTTTTTCACTGTTATGAGTTAACACCCTCACTCAACGTCACAGCATGTAGTATTTTCCTTCTTTAACTGCTTTTGATCCACAGGATTTCTCTTCGTGTTTATCCCTCAGTCTGCTCGTTCAAAAAGGAACAGTGCATCACGCCCAGACCATTCGATCCATCCAGATCACATGTCTCGGTAAGGCAGGCTGAGACGCTCCGACTTGTGAGTCAAGTAGTAGCATCAAAGTCGGTTTGCCGGCGCTACAGCGGCTCAAATTTAAATCATGGAAATAACTGATGTTGAGAACATGATCAGAAACTTTCTGGCAATAAGTTAAAACTTGCCGAAATTTTCTTCAGCACAGCACGAATCGTTTAAACATTTTACAACAGGCGACGATGACATGAGCAATTATCTTTTCATCAAATCTCGCGTTGCGAGTAAAAATTGCAGATATAATACAACTTCAAAAAAAGATGCTCTGATCAAAATAGTCGTTTCCATACATTCGTCGCGCATGCCGGACGAATAATGCGATAAACGAACGAGTCACATGCGCACGTACGCGAAGAATAAAATGCGAGAAAAAATAACACAGAACGGCGCTAGCAACTCCAAGCACAAAAGGCGGCGTAGGAAGGAGCTATTATTTAAAGTACTGCATAGGATTGCGGTCAGTAGTCGCCGTCTCAGACTGGATGACCTCCTTTAATAAACGGCGTCTGAACGACTTCCTCAGAAAAAAATGGTGCATGCGTGACCTAATCTACCAAAAACAGCGCCTGCTCAGCCTTATTTGCAATGGAACTCAGCTCACAGACCTTCGTCAATGAACTGCATCTACATTGTCTTCCCCGATAATAATAAACTATTTCTGCGAGGCCTTCCCGGCCGATAAACAGTGCCGGCATCTTCTTAGCAGAAGATGCCGGCCACAACAACCTGCAGCCACAACAACCTGCGTGTGTGTGGCTTTCACCACTAATGAACTGAGTCTGCACGGCTTTCTGTGTAAATATACACTATCTGCATGCTGCATGGCTTTCTATGCGTATAAACTGCATGCATAAGGCCTGCACAAATAAACGATTGGATCCTCTAGCCTACAGCATAAAATTTTTAAACTAAATAAAGAAGGGCATTCGTTACGTCTACTGACAACATGAATTTCAACTTTATTAAGTACACCGTTTTTTCAGACTATTTTGGACCATGCCATTCTTTCACGTTCACCAATTTCGTCACCTGTTTCCAGTTTTGGGCTTCGTTATTGATTATGAATCGAGGTCTGCAAGGGAAAAGAAAAAAGAAAATCCCAGTCTAACAAATAGCAGTTAATCCGACGAAAAATTGGCATGTGTAATAAAATGAACAAAATGTGAGAAAAATTGGAATGTCGGAATTGAATGAGTAACAAATCAAGGAGTGAGAATTATCAGATTTATTTAGGAAGATCGACAGGTACAATCCTAGTAGAACCATCAGCTCGCAAAAGTTAAAAACCCTTATCTCTACACGAAGATGATTGAATTAGGGAGAATAATCATCTAGTTCAATCGGATAATTAATTGATGACCGGAGTCAAACGCTAAACGCCGTACAATTAAGGTAAGGTGCGGTTTTTAAAAAAAGAAATACTTCCGGTAAATGGGAGGATTCAGACAGATTTGCAGACAGAACAAACACTTTCCATTCTGTACACGAAATTAAACATTTTTTACTATTTCATTATAGTCACGCAATCGATCCTAATGTAAATATTAGCTAGTAATCAGTGATGAATGCTAATAGCTCAGTTTTATTTGGGAAAAATAAAGCTTTTGTTGGTTTTAAGAAAGCGGCAACTGCAAGGGTTGAGAGTGTGTGTGTGCGCGCGCGAATCTATCAAGACGATAAGAGATCATGACTAGAAAGGCTCACAATTCTCAAGGCCCAGGCCGCCGTAAGATCATCATTTGAGGGCTCGCGTTACCAGAGGGAACCACCAGTGATACGCATGAGAGCCATTTCCTGCAGGACGATATGGCACGACCCAACCTACAACGCGACTTCCGCCGCATGCATGCCCTCTCACTTCAACCAACTACGGCTGCCCACCGTCCTTTCTATCCCCAGTTAGGAGAGTCAATACGTATCAAAACTTCACATTGAGGCGACTCCGTCTACTTCGGTCCGTAATGGTCACTTTGGTAGCAGCTGGTGAAACTTTGGACAGTAGCATCAATTTGTACTGAATTGTTTGTACCTATATTTGGATACAAAGGCGATTATTGAAGTTGGTTAATAGTACTGGCTGGCATAAGTGTTGTAATTGAACTCGTCGTTCTCATAAAAAATTCTGGCACATCCTTAAATGGAATTAGACCATTTTACGTTCTAAGAGTGAAACTGAACCAACAATGTTTGAAGAAAAACAAGTGATGATTCTCGACGAGTTTTTTGCAAGCTCACATTGGCCAATTTTAACAATCACAACAACAAAAAAACACGCATCTTGCTCATGACTATCACCAAATGATAAAAGTTAAATTATACCCAATAAAAACGTAGGGGACTGAGTCCTGCAGATACAAACAAGTGGCTAAAAGAGAGCCCATTCGAATTAATGAAGCCACAAGAATGGACTTGGACCGCCATTCTAAATTCAAGATGGTCGCTCACACACGAATTTTAATTTTAATTGATCGACCCGCATGACGTCGCAGCTGTTCGTTAAAACGAATGTAACTGTAAGTACATTGTTCTATAAATTACAAACTAGATCAAGCATTGCACGTGCGTGCAGTGATATGAAGTTAATCCAAGCACACAGGAAACCAAGGACCATTACTTGTAAGCACACAGTTCATAGATCCAAGAGATTCAACTGCAACAGAAAGAAAAAGTACGGTACAGATGGGATAAGATCTTAACCACACGTTCTCGTCAAGTGGCGTAAATTTCAGAATAACTGCACGAACACTACAGAATAACAACACAAAGAAGCAAACCTTCCTAAGGAAAGCATTGCGCAGCCTTAGCAAAGCATTCACTTAAAAAATTTCAGTATGAACGACACGTCGAACATTTCCTAAAAAAGGGATGACTGCATCGACTCGTACAAGAAAAGCTGACAAACGTTCAAATTATAGTTTCATCTACAAAATGCTTTAGAAACTCTCAAGTTGAAGAATTAATAACAAAACTGCTTCACAAACAATCAAGTCCAGGGATAGACGCATAATGAATAGCGTATAAAATGAGTAGCGCACGCGCCGTCAAAGGAGCCTTCACCAGACACACCGCGCTCGGTCAGCAACTCGCTTACGTAAGCCTGTCATAATAAAGCTATGGGCTAGGCAAGTGCATGAAAATAATCAACCGACGAGAATGCACAAAGTCCATGTTCCCAATAAAGAGTAAACCATTATGTACAGGACACTCAAAACTCAAGCCTATTTTATGAAGTTGAAATTAGTGGCCAACTGATGAATGAAAAAGAGTTACGTGGAGGAACAGCTCAATAGTGCGCTATAAGATTTCATTAAACGCTGAATACAATTGCATCATGGCGGATGCAGCCGGCTGCCACAACCTAAAGAGACGAGGCCGCCTGACAGCAGCGCGAGTTGCCCCCTCACCACGCAGTACCGGTGGTCGCTGCGAGAACGAGCTACAACAATTTTTTTTATTCATCGGTATCCCTTTACGGTTTTTAACACGTTAACTGCGATAGGGTAAATTGAAGTTCAATATTCAACTGAAATTTAAAGTCAAAAGTGATTAACAAATTTAACAAACATTAACTGGGTCCATTAAATTTCATTAATTATAAAAAAGACTGTTGGAATTTTTCAACCAAAACGAGCCATCGATGGTTCGTTTCGCAGCAGGAAAAGCCTAAGTACGACCCACCGGTGGGTCGTATCGCAAGTAACGTTTTAAACATTGGTGGAACTTGGGAAAAACGACTTGGGGAAAAAAGAACAGTACGAAAATTTCCATACGGGGCATTGTACTGATACTCTCGGATATTCCTGCAATACATTCAATTTGAAGCTATGCTTTGTTTGTAACTCATTGTAAGTACAATGCACAGTCAGAAATGGTAAAATGGGTCGTGCTACAAGAATTTCGAAGCATACAAAAATAGACTATGACGCACCATTCCGTACGACTCAATAGGTTTTAGTTTTTACTTCACACTTTTATCAACTATTCATATCAATATTTTAGTTTTTCTTCTTAGTAATTGCACTAAAATGATCTAAATTACTCCCCAGATACTATTCGATCATTTCATTAACAGACAAGATATTCAGAGACCGAAACAGCATTATAGAGGAATATCCAAGATTTTTACACGCTTTATATTCAAACAATAAAAATACACCACAATGAAAAATAAATAAGTTTCCGACCCCTAGGGCGTGTTTATAAAGATGGAGTATAATTCGGGTACAACATTCAAGCAATTCAATAACAAGTTAAACTTAAATATTCCTCGAATGTAGACTCGCAACATTTGAAAACCATAGTCGTCGTACTTTATTTAACTACCGTTTTACAGGTTAACGCACAAAATTCTCAGGAAAACATAATCCACAACCGGAAAAGGACAAGCCATTTAGAACCATATCATATTTTTACAAAGCACCTGAAGCCTTCATAAAAATGAGCCTATGTACCAAAAACAACGCGACAGGATTGCATCAGAGGGAAAGGAAGAAGTGTAAATGACTGCAAAACCGCGCACGGCGGAAACTGCGCTTTACCAAACATTGTGGGTCAGCTGCAGCCGCCGCGGCACCGGGGTGTACATGTGAAAGTGCTGCGCGCACCAAGGAGCGGCTCCCAAAGGTGCGCTACGTAGCCTTTGCGTTTATTAATTGCACTCTAGGAAACATTAACAAACGATCAAGTTTGTATTTACCATTGAAAGTAGTCATACTAACGAGACTTTACGTCATGTAAAAAAAAACAGCGGTGCTTCGCAAATCAGAACATGGGTCAACCAGATGTGCAAAATATACGGAAAATGTAGTTATCACTGAGAAGTAAAAAGTGAGACAAGATCAAAATGCGAACCTTTCGAAGTTTCGTCAACTTCACGACATACTACAAAAATCCATCTAGCAAACAAGGGCATGCATTAGAACGCCTTGCGACGTGTAACAGACCATACGAGCAATGCTTGAGCAGTGTGACTCACCCACTGAACGTTGACCCGAACTAATATGATAATAGAATTCTACAATTTAGGCGAAGTCCATCAATACTATTCATTATAAAATATTAGGTCTAACCAGAAAACTATAGCCTTGTTGAACGTCAACAATAGACTTTTTGGCAGCATACTTTTTTCTTTGTATTGAAGACAAAAAGCATAGATACATCTATGAATGAATAGCGCTACACAAAAAGGCATTGTAGCGCGTGCTTGAGTGTTAGATTAGGCCTTTGACTCCATCAAGCGTCACAAAAGGACAGAGGTAAGACGTTATCACATAGCAGTAAAAAGTTACTAAATAGTTAACGTCAGAACTTTTATTTTGAAGTACACAAAGAAATAAAAATAACCATGAAACCAAATGAATTTGTACCCGACAACCCATATATAAGAGTTGATAGTATCGAACATGAAATAGTCATCAAAATTTATCACCGTGATTCTACCCAATGACTGGACAGCTCTCCCTCGATTGCAGCTGCGAAACCACCAAAAATCATTTCACGAAGGGTTAATTCTAAAAAAAAGATTCAGCCATACTATAACTTCAGTTTTACTGAGGTCACACAATGTCGACATTCTATAATCGAGTTTGTAGAAATTCATTAGAAAATTCAAAGAAAAACAATGCACTCGGCTACAAACGGACACTGTGATGAGGATAATGACAGCTGCAGATATCAGATTTTTTACTACGGTTGTGAAGCTACGAACATCTGCCAACGCTGGGCTACCGTTCAGCAGCAATTAGCGATCACGAGTCATGTTCTCATTAATTTTTTGCCGGCCTTCACTCGTAGAACAGAAGGCCTATACACTACAGCTGCAATTCTTTGTACGAGTGAAGTGATCGCTCTGTTCATCAACCAACCCTCATACGCATAAAAAATTGTCTCTGAATGTATATGAATGCGAAGAGTACTTCACAAATAATCATACATAAAATTTGTTTTCACACAGCATTATAAAATGAAAGAGCCTCGGGAACTTCTCATCTTTTTATCTCCTTTGTTGGAAAGTATAAGAATGGTCAAGTAATGCAACTGTCCCCATGAGATCAAAAGACAATAAAATCCTAAGATCCTATTTTCAAGAAGAGTTATTTAAACATAAAAGCTTCAAAACTTTACTAAAGATTGAGAGAAATGAGAAGAAAATCCCCGTAAGACGATCAAATTTTTCTCTATTACGATGATGTCGAGGATTGTGGTAAGTTCATGTTACAATTAAGTTATGAATAACGTCAATTATCCGACTAACATTTTTTGTGTATAACGAATTTAATAACATTATTCACAACATGTTTTCACAGACGCTCTGCTCCTCACGCTCTGGAAAGCGGCGAAGTATGTAATCTTCAAATGACAAGAATAACTCAAGTGAATTTCGAAGGTAGATTGTATCAAATGCTAGAAAATCGTTAGCAACATATACTGGTTCATCTCCAAGGTTAAGCACGAAAACTGTAAAAACGGCAACTAACATGTATAAATAATTTCATAGAAATTATAAGTTAGTATAAGCATCCTTCCTACAACAAAGTAATTCGAAGCAGGTGGGTGAAGGCACAACTTCGTACAAAGTTAAGGGAACGCGGAATCTGTGCACAAGGTGTGTTCCCACACAAGATTCTCTGCGCAAAGAAATTGTAAGTCACGATTGAAGTTTATGGAACAAGGTAAAAGCTGAAGATGAAAGTAATAGGTGCTGAAAAACAGGACAGCAGAACACCGAAAAATTATGGACCTACCAAAACAAAAAACAATTCTATTTCTACGAAAGAGAAGGCCTATTTAACTCTGGGCTAACACATTCTACAGTAATGCAGCAACACCACTGAACTAAGTCACTGTCGACTGCGCTCGGGAACATCCTGTCTCTGAGATGCATACACGAGCATAAATACCTGTATCAGCTTACAGCAGGAACGTCTAGCTACGTACACACAATAGCACATCACCTAACCCTTAGCTTCAGATCACGATAAGAACAAACGGAAATAACTACGTTTGTCGAAAGAAAAATTGGTTCACTGCTGTGCACGTGTGCAGGCCTAATTTCAGGAGATTCCGGATTACACCAAGATTTTTCCGCTTCGTGGATACTTTTCCCTAGCAATGATTTATGGCAAATTTTGAGGTTGCAACTATCTGTTTAAAAAAACTACCAAGCAACAAGGTAAGGAGTAAGCATTTGCGATTTCAATCAGAAGAACATGGGAGCTTCCAGCAAGTTCAGCTCTTAATGAAAGTAGGGATGACAACGCTAGAATAGAGTAAGACGAATAATTGGAGTTCGGCATTTCTGTGGAGATATAAATAGAAAAGCTCGCTCGCTGAAGAGTGAAGGAAAAATCCCCTCCCATACACTGATTCAAGAATATCAGAAGCGAAGCAATATAAGTAATTAGCGAATACTTAATAGGCTTACACAGTTAATTAAATAAGAAAAATTGGGTATCATTCACTGGAGAGTAGACTACATCGACAAAATGCAATTGCAGTACATCATCAAATGGAAAGGAAAATGCGCGAACCAATTATGGAAAATAAATCACGTCTTACCTATTCAAATTTCTAACTCAAAACAATTCAAGCTGAGCAGTACTAACGAAAACATCCATAAATGACAGATGATCTAACCATCAAAGTCGCGGAATTTTCATTAACGAATTCTCGCTGGGTAACAAAATCAAACCACGTGGCTAATTTTAGCCTTGAAAATCAAACGAAACCGCAAATAGATCGAGCAGCAGGAATTGGGCACTCCGCAGCAGAATGGAAGCAACAATGCGTGCCCAAAGCTCTATTGTCTCAAGTGACCGCGACACGGCCGTATCCAAATTACGGGAACCGCAACTGCAAGCACCAATGGCGAGCAGGCTTGATCTGCACTTAGTGCTACGAAAGCCGAGACGCGTAGGATGCAGCCGAGCCTGCGTATGACGCATACGGCACACCCACCCCAGCCGCACACACCCACTCACGCTTTTATGCGCACATCCGAACGCATGAATCACATACATCAACGTATGCGCACGTTCTTTGACTTAGGTGTGTGACACACAAAGAGAGTGACACACAACCAATGTAGAATGAAACGTCATAAAGAAAACCAGTCCAGAATAAATCGATAGTTGTTCAAATATTCACGTCAGGCCCTGTATATATGCAAGAAAACAAGAAACAAAGAAAAATTCTCAGGCAAAGGATGAACAAGCCATAGTTGTAGCAGGAAATAAAATCGGTAAAGTTAATATATTGATGGCAACCAGTACGTTCTATTAGGAGCTTTATTAGAAGAAACGAATAATTTCTAACATTGCAGAAAGAATTCGACCACCGTATCAAAAATCGCGAAAAGCGAATGCTCAAGATCTTTCCATGCAATCCACTACACTTCTATCTGTCCTAAAAGCGAGTCCAAAGTACGCAAGATCGAGCAAATGTGAGCTAATAGAATTGACACAGAAGTGTTGGGTGTATCGGTCGCGAAAGGTTCAAGACATTGTGCTTGGCGGTTTCGAACATTGCATGCATAATGCATTGAACTTCACACTAAACAAAATAATTTGCAGACTTACTGTAAAGCTCATAATAACTGAGCATGCTTCTCGTGAGTTTTTTTAGCGTTACAATTAAATTGAAAATGCTGCATAAAATTCAGGAAAGCAGCAGTAAATGAAGATATTATTGTAATAAGAAATAAATATTTACACAAACTAAAACTCCACTTTAGTAAAGAATTTGGTGAGGATTAGGAGAATGAATTAAAATCATGTTCATTGCCTTTTCATTCTTAAATTACGGAGCAAAAAAACGGTAAATGAGGCTGTCTTTCGTCCTTGTATATAGAGTAACGAGAGCGTCAAATCAAAATATACATTTTTTCTAGTCATCAGCAAACATACAACTTAATTTCAATAAGAAAAACGAAAGCAGCAGCAGGATCTAAGAGAAAGTGGTTAACGTAAGACTGAACTTGGTTGAAATGAGATTCACCAATCAAAAAAGAGCAGGAAACAGCAATGAACTTTACGGCAGTCAAGACCTATTTCCCTAGCGAAGATCTGATGGATAGGTCGACTTGTACGAGAATGCGCAATCTATTTCTGGTATGTAAGATCGTAAACGCGAAGATCAACCGTACCCGAATAATATGACAGTACCGCACTTGAACGAGAATGCGCAGATCTATTTCTGGTATGTAAGATCGTTAACGCGAAGATCAATCGTACCCGAATAACTTAACAGTTTGACTGCGACTGCTAAATATCAAGTTCAATGCCAAACTCAAATTTTGAGTCAATTGTAGTAAACTATTTTGAAAATACCAAACATGAACTGGATCGTGCTTTCATTTAGCTTTGATTAAGTATTTATAAAAATTGAGTTTACGACTACTGGTAGGTCAGCAGCATTATGAAAATTACCTTCGTGTACCACCGGTGGCGCACGTCGCAGTCAAAGTGTTAGTTAACAGCACCACACACCTCGAATTTGAGTCATCACAACGCTAGAGCAGACATGCACTGCAACTGCGGAGGCCTCACCGATTTTCAAGGCGTCGTCGTAGTTTGCGTCTACGATGGAGACCCGCGCGCTCTCCTTCAGGAAGGGCAACCGGAGCACGGCCGGCAACTTTAGCTCCAACATTGCGAAAATTGCCTCGGCCGATTTTACACGAAAATAGAAACTCGGAATCAGTTTTACACTCTGATTAAAATACAATTCACTACAACTCTGAATATTTTCCCACATGGAAGGAAATTTTTTCGTTTGAGTTTCCACACATGATCCCAATGTATTGTCCACAGCTTCTTACTCCAGCTTTTAACAGGCAATTGTTACGATCACAGTTCCACTTCAGTTGTGAAATATTGAAAAGTCTTTAAAAATAAAAATAGATTCTTCAGCAAATATTTACTCTGTATAATACACTCATTAAATACATTAATTCAAGTTTTACTTATTTCTATCTTATTAAAATTAGCGAATATCAGTCCGCCGTTGCGTCTTTCATGTGTAAAATCGAAATGAATGCAAGAATCATCAATTCCATAGAAATCACAGGAGAATGGAAAACAAGTTTAATTTCTTATTCTCTCAAAACTTGAACCATGGTAATGTCATTAAACCTTGACAAGAATATCAGCTCAAAACACAATTGGAGGTGAGCGGAGACAGCCACAACTCAGGGTTCACTAGGCCGACGATCACTTGCACGTCTGTCACAACCTCACTCGCCGACGCTACAACTCAGACTACACAAGCGCGCGGGAGCGGATCCGCCAATCTGACTCGGCCTAGACATCAGCGGTCCGTCCACACGATCCCCAGCTCATACCGGAGTTTGACATTGAGAAATCATAATCCAGCACTAGTTCCAAGGACTTTGAGTGAGGTATCCCTCCTTAGAATAGAAGACCTTCATGGTAAATTTTTCTAGCACTGCAAATGCGCGGGTATCGCTTGAGCTTAAGTTTTTTTACGCAATTGCTGCACCGTGAAATTAAACGACTAAGAGAGAGCATAGCTCGGAAGGAGTTGGAAGATTCAACTTCAGAGTCGATTTTCTCTTCGGTTGAAATCAAAGCAGCATACCTACAACACACGGACAAAGATCCTAACACTAACATGATGAAACTGAACAGTACAATCATTCTGGAAAACATGTGAAAACAAAGCAAACATGGAAAACAAAGCAAATATACTTAAGAACGAATTACACCATGCATCGCTTACAAGTTGCTGCAAGTCTTTCATGATGCCTGTGCAGCAGGGCGACTATGAGGAATTATTACTCATTCGCTTTACCAATTTCCTTCTCGTGCTCAAAAGTCCAAGAGAGCAGCAATAGAAATGACGATGGTCATTGGACACCGTTAACAGCCATACTCGCTTTCTTTTACTCACCTCACTTCGTCTACTTTACTCCTACTCTATCTAGTGCTTGTACACGATAGGTTCCGGAAGGGATGGTACTTGGGCAGCAACTCAAGAATGGGGCCACTAAGCTTGTTCTCGTTGTCATATTCATTTCCATTCCACATGTCTTTATATGTTGTACGGCGTCCCGCAACACCTGGGACAGAGATCCTCGAAGCAGGAACTGCTAAAGACTGACAGGTTTCAGTGTCAGTATCGCTGACGAACAAACAAAGACGGCACTAAACTCGACATAAAGTAACCTTTAGGGCGCCGTAAATTATTGCAATATGGCGCATAAACGCAAGTCAAGTGTCGTAAAACCATCCGCGGTCCCAACTCCATCAACAGAGCAGGACCAAGTTTCCTTTCAAGAAAGCACCGATGTTGAGGGTCACGAGCTCGAAAATAACAACAGCGCGACCTACACAAGTCTTGCAGTACCCTTGCTAATAATCTCGCAAGTTCACGTTGTTAGAAACGTCAGAGATTCAAGGACGTTCATTTTTTGCGCTAAAAACACAAAAGCAAGGATTACGCAAAAACTTGCGAATACCACGAGGAGAAAGCAAAATATCTACGAAGATGGAGAAATCATTACCTTGAAGAAGAAATAAAAAGTTACAAGTTACAAGAAAACTACCGATCTTAAATATGCACTATATTGCAGTTTCACTTAGGTTACACTCAAGCTTATTATAAAAGGCCAAGGAAAACACCTTAAAATACCAAAACCTGTTAGTATGACATCAGTCGATGTTAACAACAACAATTTATTGCGTTGAACGGAAATAAATTCTAGTAATCTGTTATTACAATCGAATTAATTTTGAATATGTTGCAGTAACACGTTGGAAAATGTAAAAAAAATCCCCTTCAGTGATTCGACATGCTGTATAGATTAATAAAATCGGAAGGAGACACGGGATTTCATGACGTATGGCTAAAGATAAAGCACAGAAGGCAATCAGTAACCTGCTGAAAATGAAGCAAGGTCAGCTGTCGAGAAAGGTTCATGCTATCTGGTGAGACTTTTGAGTTCCCGCGATGAAAAAAAGGGCGAAAAACTTGAACAATTCCAAACGGACTTCAATTCTTCGTAATTAAAGGATCTAAAAGTCTGCTCACAAATACGCCAAAGGTGCGCTTAGCAATAGCCTGACGTTCTGGACACTAACTACATAAAATTTCCAAGAGAAATAGCAAATCATGCTATTTCAAGTCGCAACAGGCTCCAATAAAATCAAAACTCAGAGTATAATTTTCCAAGTCATTCTTGATGGTCGCCGTTTACGAGATAGATGTGCCCAATAGAAGAAAGCCATGAATCTCATCAGTAATGGTGGTAAACGAATCCAAATTCCTGGAGCAGCCATAAACGAGCACAACTTTACACATTATAATAAATTTAAGAACGAAATCCTGAAAACCCTGAGGCCATGGCATAACGATAGACTTTGACAACTTCATGTTCACACGTACCATTAAAATTACGCTTCCAATGTATATGGTTAATGCTGACCACTGCAAACACGCTAAGTATTTTTCGAGGGCTAGGTTGTCTCGAGTTGCGTTATTGCCATTAAAATTAGACCAACTCAAACTCTTCGCTTATTTCATCTACGAGTGAGTTTGCATTCTTTGACTTCAGCGATCCTTCAAAATCGTCCTTGTACTCGTGTGTTAGTTCATTATTACTATTATTATATAAGAAAGTTTTAGCCTCCCCTAACCACGACAAAGATGTTCCAAGAGAGGAAGGATGAAGGCACCATTTATTATGGAGTTGAAGGAACGCGGAATCTATGCACAAAGTGCACAGAAACAGTTAGCTAAGAAAGAAGTTCATGAAACAAGAAAAAGTTGAAGAAGAAAGTAGTAGGTGCTGAAAAATAGGACAGCAGTGAATCGAAAAAAGATGGTCCGTAAGACCGTAACAAAACAGAACCTATACTATTTCAACAAAAAGGAAGCATACCTAACATTTAGCTCGGGCCCTCACATAGTCCCCCT